>APFE030190665.1:501720-573778 GCA_000404065.3 Pinus taeda
TCAGTTCAGCAGGGACAGGTGTTAGAGAATCAGATTGCTATCAGTTGTGACTATAGTTGTGCACCAGATCTTGCACAATCAAAGGGATTGAGTATGCCAATGAGGATTGCATGGTATATCCAAGGGAAATACGAATTTGGATCATTCATTGATCAGTATTCTCATGCAGGTATTGAGCAGTGGAGGCAGGCAAGCAGCGGAAGAGATTTGGAGATCAGATTTGAGCTGTATTGTGTGTAACAGAGGTGGAGATACTTGTGTGAAATATTAAAGTTGTAATGTTACATGACTCAATCATTAATATACAGATAGTTTGGGTTTTTAGCGAGATGCTTTCCCCAGGATACATACTGTGTTAATGTGTGAATGCTCTTGATGTTTTATTGTTATTGATGCTGCTATATTGATGATCAACGTAGAGGAGCTTATGTATTGTGTATGTTTTCCGCAATAGTACATGATCAGGATAATCTCTGTTGAATATGTGTTAAATTATTCAAAATTTCTACACATCAAACACACATATACTAATTTTTTTAAGAAAACAAAATTATTTATAATATAGCAACACTACTATCATATTCCATTGAATATTCTATGATAGGCATGCATTATCAATCTTAAGTTTTCTTTAACTTAAAAATATATTTCTCACTTGTTTAGTTGTTGTTAATCATGACAACTTTGTTTGAAGGAATTCTTACATAAATCCTTCAACTTACCAACTACTGCATCCTAGCTAATTTCTAGGCTTACATGTTTGTCATTACCATTTATTCATAGTTGATGCTTTCTTAAGGAGTCCACCCAACTCCTTCTCTATGCTTTGATTCTCATGCCATTTACCCTAAGGTCATTTGTATGACCAAATACACTTATACTGCCTCAAATATCATTAATCCAAATTTTTGAGGGTAACCCTACACCTTTTCGTATTTCATAATCTCATTCGCACATTAGTTGTTAACTGAAATTAATTAAATGCATATTTTATTAATATTTCTAGTTTAGCAACCACTTACATTTTACTTATTCATTTATTTTCTATATTTTTTAGCAATGAATTAAGCACTTTTAATCTTAGGCCATTTCATGATTTGATATACAACTTAATCAAGTCTACTTGACTGATCTTCAAATATTCAAAATTTGCCTTATGTGATTATTTAGCAAGGGTATTTAACACATCAACATATGCACAAAATTTGTTGAAATTTCCTTAAGGTCTGTGATAGCCTCCAAATGCAAATCTTTTCTAAATAGTCTAAGTCATCCCTCCCTCTTGCACCCATGTGTATATAGATTTATGTATAATATAAAATTATTAATTACAGTTAATCCCATAGCCTCAAGATTTCTTTTAATTATCTAATCATATTAAGGAGATTTTTGTCATTGTTCCTTCATTCCTCTTCACCATCGATGGTTGGTGACTTAGCCTTCTCAAACTTTCCAAGTGTCCTCTTATAATAGGATACACCTAACAAATCTTGGCATGCTTTCAATATACTACTATGATTTTTCCACTATAATATGAACTTTAGACACACTCTTGCTTGTTTCATCCATTGCAGTAGTATTTTGGATAAAAACAAATTTCATGCTATTAATTTTCTTATCTAGATAGTAATGAAGCAAATGATACTCTCCACACCCTTATCATTTCAATAACTTTTTCTTTGGGTCCTCTATCCTTTCCATTGCTTGTTTAGTAGACCCCTTCCCACCTTGAGTGGGATTAAATTCGTTTGTGCACACCTTTCATTGGAAACTTCAACTTACACTCTTTCCCAATAGCTCATATCATGATGCTTTGGACCTTTTTCTCTTAAACTCAACTTTGTATTTCTCCTTCTAGATCTCATGATGCTCCACCTTAGTCTTTGATTTCTCATGGCAATGCTTTTATTTTTGGATGGTTCATCAACTTCCTTGAGTTATTCATGTTCTACCTAATCATGAAAGAATCTTGGAAACCTAGTGAGAAAGCATTGTATCCTCATATCCTCCTCTTTATTAAGTGGTACATACTTTAATAGCTCTATGAACTTGTTAGCATAGTCATCCCAGCTAAGCTCCCCCAACTTGACTTCATGGAAATACCTGATTTTTCCATCATAGTATCTCTTTGCATCGTTATTAGTTGGTCCACATTGTAGTAGTCTTTGTATGTATGACAAGATTTGTAGAATCATTTCATTTATATCTACCTACTTCTCTTGTTTTTTAATGAGTTTATCATTATCAACCTTGTATCTCAGAAGTTCAACCTTTAAACTTCTAGTTGTTTCTACTAATTATGGGCTAGACTCTATAACTTTCCTTTTATCTAATTCACAATCCATGCTTCGTGGAATGGTCTCCATGTTACATCATACTACTCCGCTAGTATTTTTTCATTCACTATTGGGTTCCTTCTTATGTATTGAAAATAAGAGATGATATTTTTCGTTTTATTTAGTTTCTTTGGACACATATGCATAGGAGTATATTTGTCTAAAATTTAAGCTTTGCTTCAGCTCCAAGACACACAGATTTTTGTTAGCATCCCATTTAAAATAAACTTCCAAAACTCATTAATCTAATTTAACAATTTATCATAACAATAATTTTCTCTTTATGCACACATGCATTCATTTCGAGGTATATTGCGTTGTTATGAAATACATGTATCGAACCTATTCACAACCACACACACACATTTGTATCCATTTCATTTTTCATCCTTTAATTGCACTTTGTTGATTTCAAGATCAACATTAGTTACAGGAGTCCACACTCATTTCAACACCCTTCCACAAGGAACAAATTCTAAAACATGGCTCTTTTTCAAGGGAGTATCCATTTCATACAATTGCTCTAGATTAAGCAATATTTTTTTTACCCAAAGTTAAATCAAGGTAGCACTAATACTATCAAAACATACTAGCAAGCTATATATCTTAAATTCGTCTTTGTGGTACATATGTATTCGTAACATAACTCCACTTTTAATACCACAACTTGATCTTGCTACTAACATGATTCCTTCCTACTGCATAATCATAGATTCATTATTCAAGTGATTACCATGCATTATATAAGATACTCAAGGGAATATTCAGCTATACTATGCATACCTTAATAACATCATACATAAGCATTCTCAGGTGTATTATCTCACACCTAAATATTTCTCTTGATTTTTAAACAAATATGATTTGCACAGGTTTACTTCAATTTTCACTCGTTTCATAACCTACATTATGGCTCTTTCTAACAACACATTTTTCTCTTGCACACTTGCATCCAGTAGCACCATGTCTGACATAGCCTCCCATTGAGGTAACCTAGGTAGCACCATACCTACTTAAACATCTCAAGCAACCTTATGCTTGTTGACTAGCTCAGTTGATCCATGCATCTATCCTCACACATTCCTTTTGGTTTCTATGCTGGAAAATGCATCTCTTTATGTGCTAGAATAACATAAATAGTTGTTATAATTAATAGGAAACACAATAAGTTACCTTGGATATACCAACACTATCTTAGGATGGCCTAAAACATAAGTTAAACAATTATCAAAGTTTAAAATCAACAAAATCATCCAAAACCCATATTCAAATTGATTGTTTTGTACTCCAAGCCTACTCAACCCAAATGTTGAATCCTAGCTCTAGAGTAGAGCTCCAAAATTATTCTTGTGTTGTATTTTTGGCCCTTCAAACCTAGAGTTTGAACCATTTCTTGTTCTATATCTTTCCCACCTAGGCCTAGTGTTTGAAAACCACTTTGATACCACTCTGCAATACACCTCCAATATCATCTCATATAATTTGTATATCTTTAGGTACCATCTAACCCAAGTGCTACTTAGCTCTAATACCATTCTATAACACACCAAACCCCATAACATTTTGGGAATGTTGAGGTATAAAATGCGACTCTTAAGGAAAATAACAAAAATAATAGTTAATATAATAAAAAATTAGTTATGAAATTTTAAAGGAAAGAAAGAAAACTATTATTTTAATTGTATTTTTTACTTATATCCTTATAAGTTTACTTAAATTTCATGTGTAAATACCCATTATATGTGGAATTAAATTCCACATCCAATGAGTACCCACTGTACATGCTTTTAGTATACCCACACCAAAAAAAATTGAAAATACATGAAAAATGTGCTTAAAACTCAAATTTTCATGTATTTTCAATTTTCATAGTTGTAGTATACTAAAAAGTATCATAGTGGATACTTGTTGCATGTGGAATTTAATTATGCATACAATAGGTTTCTACACTTGAAATTTGAGTAAATCTATAAGGAGATAAGCTGAAAATACAATAAAAATGTAATTTATGAATATGGAGCTATTGAAAAATCCTCTTTATACCATCACCTCAAATAAAAATTTTGATACCACAATCATATTCTACAAGTTGAGAGTTTTCCAATGATATAAATTGTATCTTGTTCCAAGCTTCAAGCACAAAGTTATGCCCAACTGAAGTTTTTCCCTTTTAAGGGCCCCATCATCATCTAGACATGCCTACATAACTTATATGTGGTTTCCCTTTGGCCACATGACACTCCTACACTGGTCCCATGATGATGATAATTATATAAATTTCCTTATGTCTGCATGAATTGTGGAGGCTTATAATCAATGTGGATGATCATCTCCTTCCCCATAATATTTTGCTTCCATTGTCTACTTTCTTGCATGATGGAGTACATCTCCTTGTCATAGGTGGTGTATCTTTGGAAAATATGAAAGAGTATTTCACTATGATAGGCCAACAAAGTTACTTGTTCAGTGAGGATTATATCAATAACATAGTCAAATACATCTATTTCCATCTAAGTGGATGTTGAAAGTCTAGCAGGGTGAGGACTAGTATGGAGTAGAGATAATGTTTCAGATCCTCAAATGTTTTTTGTTGTCATTGAGACCTAGAAAATTTTTCTTAAGCTCCACCCTAGGTAACATGACTTAATGGCTAAGTGATATGAAAGAACACCAACAAAAACGTTTGGTAAAAGTTAGCAAGGCCCATGAAGCTGCAAAGCTTTATTAGAGTCACCAAAATTGACAAATCCCAAATGATTTGGAACTTGGTTGGGTTGAAATGCACCCTTTTTCACCCATGGTGTATCCAAAACATTGAATTCTCTACATTTCAAATGATAATTTCTCCATACTAACATACAAATTATCTTTCACAGGTATTTTAATTGGGACTTGTTGAATGTGTTGCAAATCCTTTTCCCATGTTCTATGAAAGATGAGAATGTCACTCAAACATACAACCACAAAAGAGTTTGTGAAATACCAGAAGATATCATCCATCATCCTCAAGAAAACTATTGGAGCATTAATCAAGCCAAAGGGCATGACCAACCACGCAAAAATACCTTCTTTATATTTAAATGTTTTCTTCCATACATTTGTTTTTTCAATTGGAACCTAGTGGTAGCTTGACTTCTGATCAATCTTACTAAAGAACATGGAAGAATTAAGTTGATCAAGAAGATTGTCAATATGGGGGATCAAGTATATGTTATTGGTAGTGATTTTGTTCATGGATCTATAATAAATATAAATTATCCATGTCTCATCCTTCTTATGTACCAACACAATTGGGCTCTCACAAGGTGAAGAGCCTGATCAAACAAGGCCCTTTTCTATGAGCTCATGAATCTAACATTTTATTTCCTAATTATCCAAAAGATATTTTCTATATATTGGGCCAATAGATAAAGGAGCACAAGATATCAATTCAATTGAATGTTTCACCTGGTAGTGTAGAACCACCCCTACAGGTGAAGAGAAGATATCTTTGTATGCCTCTACAATATTTTCCACCTACTTCTATTCTATAAAGAGGCATTATGCTAAGATCATGGTGGTTATAGTGACCTTCCTTTCACCTTATGAAAAAACCATGAAGAGGACAAACGTTTCACTCTAAGAGATTACCCTTTGGCACTATTTGAATGAGATTGATGAAATTGTAGTAGTTGGAACTCATTAGATGAAATTTCAGCCTAAAAGTGCCCATGAAATTTTCACGTGCATAACATGTAAACCAATCATAATCCTTTAAACTTAAAAAGAGGTACATGTAAATATTTTGGAGGGAAAAAAAGTTAGTTTTTTTAATTGTATTTTTGGCTTATCTCATTATAGATTTACTCAAATTTCAAGTGTAGAAACTCATTGGATGTTGAATTAAACTTTGCATCCAACGAGTACTCATTATGCATACTTTTGAGAAGACCCACATTGATAAAAAAAAATGTAGATACACTAAAAAAACTTATTCGACACATTTTTTTAATGTATCTTCATTTTTTTATCAATGTGGGTTTTCTCAAAAATATGCATAATGGGTACTCGTTAGACATGGAATTTAATTTTTCATCCAACAAGTGTCTACACTTTAAATTTGAGTAAACCTATAAGGAGATAAGCCAAAATTACAATGAAAAAAATAGTTTTCTTCTTCCCCCCCAAAATTCATAACTCTTATTTTGTTAGTTTCCTATTATTTTATTATTTTTACTTATGAGGCCACTTTTAGGCTGAAATTTCCTCTAATGACCTTCACTACCCTGTAGAGTTGACCTCTAAGAGTAAAAATGATACTATGGGACTAGTACTCATAAAAAACATGATGTTTCCACATATATGGTTGTCTTAAAAGAACATCACAAACTTTGCGTGGGGAAACATCACACGATACCTCATCTTTGAAGCAATTGAGGCCATAGGATAGGAAACATTGTTGAGTAATGCAAATCTCTCATCCATGGCCCAACCAACTAATGGTGTATGGTTAAGGGTACAACATTATGAACAACTTTAATATCTTAATGATTTTGGTTGAGATCAAGTTCTTCTAGCTCTTGTTGTTAATAATGAAATATAGTGGGGTCCTCTTCACCCACATATGTGAATTGAAGAGCTGCTCCCCCTTCTTAGGCTCCTTTAACTCTTCTTGTTAGATATTTGCAACCACAATAGTAAAATTGGATTCTACATCGATGATATTTTTCTTTATCCTATCATAAATCAAAATTTGAGCAAGAGTCCACTTCTTTTTCTTTAGTTTATCCAACAATGATTTTTTCAAGCAACATTCATCAGTGTAGTGCTAAGGCTTTTTGTGGAACTCACACCACCTTTGAGTGCCCTCCTTCAAATTTCCATTTTCCTTCTTTTCCTGTCAATTGGGATAGTTGTCTTGAGTTTTTCTCTCCTCACTTTCTCCCTTGTTTATGAGTTAGGGCCTTCTTTTCTAGGCTTTTGTAGAAGCATATTTTCAAACCCAAAGTTAAGCTTATTTCTCTACTTCAAATTATGCTCAAATTTAACAACATATTGAAAAGTGGATCCTAGAGATGAAATATCCAAGAAATCCATTTCCATTTGGATGTACTTGTGTAGACCACTATGGTACTTGAGAGCCTAGTTTCATTTAGAGTTTTTTATACCCATATTTGAGTGGAAAGTACAGAAAATATTGATGTACTCTAGCACTATCTAGTCTCTCTTCTACCACAAAGTTATCCTCTCTACTATTTATCATAGTTCCTTATAAGGTAAAATTCCTCCTTGATAGCATAAAAAAAAGCATCCCAAGTGGGTCCTTCCTTGAATATCACAGACTAATCTTCATTGTATCTCTCCCAGTAATATTCCCACTAATATTTAACATGGGGAAGTGATTTTATATTGCAATGACGATCCTTTTTAATGTTGAATTTTTTTTTGATAGAACAATAAGCCTTTAATATGTTTAACCATTTCTCCAAAGCATCTACACCTACTTGGCCTTCAGTAAGGGGATATAAAAGTTAACTTGTAACTTGAAGGGTGTTGCACCTCCAAAATTTCCACTTGTTGAAGGTGTCTCAACTGTTGTTAATAATCGTCGAAAGATCTGGGTGAAATTTTCTATCATCTCATTCCTTTGTTGTGTGAGTGCTTCTTGTAGCAAGAACTTTATAGGATCTCCTACTTTATCATATCTCTTTTATTCTATTATTGGAGTTCACGTGGGTTGGTGAGAGTGATCATTCCCAAGAGAAACTAGCTCATGACCCAACTCTCTATTCCCTAATCTCATCACGGACGTGCATTGAGAAACAAGGGGAAAATTTCTATGATACCATTGATCTAGGTTATATAAAGAATGAAATGAAAGGTATGAAAGGAATAAAAAACACATAGAGAGAAATATAGTAGAGAGCATAATAATATAGTGAAAATCCAACCTCTATTAATAAATATAATAATGGAATATTTTGGAACACAAACTCGCTAGAATGGTGGTAGTTATGTTTAAAGATATAGAGATGGTGGCTACATGCATTTGCAAAAAGCTATTACAAGAGGCAAACAAAATGGCCTTTTAACATAATGAAAGAACCCTATATGTTTAAATCCATAACTGCAAAAGATGAAGTTCCAAAAGGTTTGCAAGCCCCAAGGTAGTTAGTTGGTACATCAAATTCTCGAGGGTGGAAATTTTGCGTATAATCTCCATTTGGGGTGCATAGAAGTTCACTGGAAAAAACTATTTGAAAATTACAAATTTTGGTTATGGCTAGCATATGTCATGGCAATCCCTTCACACCCAAATGGACAAAAAACATCGTTTAGGGCCTCAAAACAAACTTGGAAGTTTGGGACCTGAAAAATCATCAAAATACTACCAAGAATATAGAGAACCATTGAGTCAATGGAAAAGGTGGGTGGTCACTAATATCCACCTAGATCACAAATGGGAAACTTGGCTTAAAAGGTAGGATTTAGAGTGGAAACCCCAAAGGATTTTATGGACATACACTAAGAAAACAATGATAAGGTAAGGGGTAATATGTGTGAGTTGTACTTACATAATATTTCCCTTCCACATCCATATAATTGGAGTTCCAAACCATATGAAGGGGACTTTCACCTCATGGCCTTTTCATTCTTGTTGTGGTATGCATACCTAAGAGAAATAGAGTTAAGGAAATATTGGGAAGAAGATCTACACAACCCTCTCTAAATCAAGGTTGAGACCCCAAATCCAAAGGAAATGATAACCCTCTATCAATCCCTTGCCTCAAACATGGATGTAGAACCAAATTTGGAGTAAAAACAAGGTACAACCATTTTCCACTTGGAAGATTGTATTTCATAAGATATTTATTTTCTTTCTTATGCTTTAGTTCAACTTATGTAATATATTAGATTGTAAATAATATTTAATTTTCTTTGTCTTACACAAAAAACTACAACTTGATTTATGTCTTGATTAACTTTTGGTTTTTACCAAACAACCCATCTTAGCATACCAAGGTTTGTAGCTTTATAGTGAAATTCTTGCATATTTTTACCCTAGATTTCCACTAATAAGAAAGCATAGATTGGTTGTTGAGTTTCTTATCCCTCTAAACTTTGATTTGGTTGTCCTTTGCTTTAGTCAATTCACAACTTATTTAGCACCTATATTTTAGAATTTTCTATGCTCGTTTCATTATTCATTATCACTCTCCTTTATTGAGTAATTTAAGGTGGTCTATGGAAGACTTAAGACTCTTACTATATATAATGAATGTATATAGTATGCATAAATATTGCACTATACCTCTTAAGTTTGTATAAACCCTAGGTTGACATTAAAAGTGAAGCATTGTGTGTAGCATTATCACTATCATTATGAGGCCCATCATATGCTAACTACATATGTATAACCTACAAATGAGTGTTATTAACCCAAAATAATCGAATAAGAATTTAATTGAAAATTTATATTTAGAATTATGATTAATTATAATTAAACTAGATAGTGTATGTCTTCATTGTTACTTTTATTAAGAGTTGTTGGTTCATAATGGATGTCTTCCTTTTCTTCCAAGAGATATTATTTGGCTTTTATACTTTTGAGGAGAAAGAGAATATTTTTTCATGTATTATTAACATAATACATAGTAGTTGATTAATTAATTAAAATGAATAGTCAAGGGGCACATACCCTTTCACCGCATGACTAGTAAATTCTATATAGTAAACTACCATGAGGGTTATTATATCATCAATTCCTTATTGAATAATTATTATTATCACTTCAAAATATTAATGTTCTTGTTACATGGGTATTAGAGCCAACTCGTGGCTAATGGGGTTGTCGCTGTAAATTGTGACTTTGTCATACAATCATTGTAATATTTCCCATCCATTCATTTTCCATTCACAATCTACCATACACCATATCTCCGTACTCTTTAATCACATCTTTTCATCACTATTGTTGTCATTCTAGAATCCATTGTACCTCATGACTGTACACTACATTGTCCCTCTATTTTGTCATACTATACAAATTCCTTCTTGTCTTGATGTCATTTCCCTTGTCTTTTGCTTGCCACCGCCATTATGTCCCACAAACTATTTATTATTAGAATTTTGTTCAAATTCATGAGGCGAATTTGTGATACAAAACTAAGCCCATGCCATATGGACATGGCCATGCAAGTAAATTTTTCAATATAATATATATATATATATGCACCTTACTTCCCTATTCTTTTGTAAATATTAAAATGGTGACTGTATAATGCTAGCGTGGAAATTAATGACTGGATGAGACATTGTGTAATTATAAAATAAAATATATATATGAAATTTTAATTCATTGGCCTAAGGAGAGCGAAACTTTTATCCATGGTCTAAGGGGAGAGAGAGAGAAATGGGAGAGTGGTATATTCTAGCATAATCGAAGGCACCACCACCAAATAGCTGGAAAATAATGATTGGAAATGAGGAAGTTTCCACAACTCCCTAATTTCACTATGTGAAGAGAAAAGGAAGCGAACAAATATGAGAAGCGGAAAAAGGGATGACCCTAAGGAACAAAAGAAGAAGAGGGATATGCATGAAAACAAAGATAACAGAGGAGAAGCAAAGAAGCACATAAGAGGAAAATATATTGAGACCGTTGTTTAGAAGAATTGATGTGAAATTTCCTTTGCAATGATGAATGAAGGTTTTTGGAATATGGTGCCCAAGTTGAAATGGCTAGTGGGAGGCTCAATTGAGAATTGAATTAGGATTTCTTGCTAGGTAAGTTCCTAAAGCACTATGTGCTTGCTGAAAAGGTTAATAACCTACTCAATGCTTGCTGAAAAAGATGATCAATGACTCAAGTTATTTTTGTAAGGATGATAAACCACTAGGAAGGGTAACTAACCACTGGAGTGCTTGTTGAAAAGGGATGGAAAAACATTAAGTGCTTACTGAGGAAGCTGATAAACCACTTAGTGCTTGCTAAATAAGCTTATAAACCATCCAAACAATGAGCTACAAATTCCTGTAGCGCTTGCCTTGAAAATATGGCTAATAAACCACCTAGAATGTAGATTCATACTCCTATATTTGAGCAATACCCCAAATGAGCTTTGGTTAAACTCCCTGAGAAAGCATCCCCTTAGACCATGGAATTGGCTCAAGGGTGGTCATCTATAAGAAACATTGTTGTGTAGCTGGCCTGTGGTTGGTTGGAGAGTTGATGTCCCTCCTCCAGTTTCCAGCCATCTCCAACCATTCAGATAAGTGTAATTACTTGTGTATATTTGAATGTGAATGCTTAATTTGATTGGTATATTATTGGCTAATGCATGACTCAATAGTATTCCTGAATGGTCATTGAAAATCGTCACATGTCCTTGATGGAATAGTGTTTTATATGTTTTTATGAAAAAGTTGGAATAACAACATTATGTGGATGTAATGAATGTTTCATGAACTATAGAAATATATGTGCAGTTTTGACTTGTTGCATGAGGTCACACAACTAATTGTTACCACCAATGTTTTATATGTTGATACACTTGTGAAATTGATGGCTAACTTCTTTACTTAACACCATATATTATTTCACATATGAAGAGGGTGAATTATATGTTCTTTGTTAAGTGAAGACTCTACTAGAGTTATGGGTGTTTGAGTTTAAAAGTGGTTTGTTTAGTCTATGATTTTTCACACATGCACATTGTTATGATATCTTGAGGTTTACTAAGTAAGCATGGTTTATAGTGATTTGGTTAAATATGGCCCTTGGTCCCATTCCTTTCTTTTATGGTAAGGATCTAATGTAAGTTAGGTCTAATGGTGCCATAAAAATCTATTATGGTCATGGTGTGACACTTTGAGGGTTTTTTTTAAGAACCTGGTTTTACCCTGGAATTTGGTGATTCTAGGAAATTACTTCCCTTACGAAATTCTAGTAAGAATTCCTTAAATTATTTCCTCCTTGCAAGTTTAATAGAAACTTGGGCCTTGCATCCCATACTAAATGATATCATGGAAGCCTTGTATCTAGGGTTGGATGGGTCCTCCCCAAACCCCATATTCAGACTGTATATCCTTTTAAATGCAAAAAGTAAAGGAGTCAAATGTTTATGTAGATGGAGAAGTTTGTACGGGGTGGGGCCAACTTAGGACTATAGGCACGAGGCCCAGATTTAAAAGGATCCAGATTTTGGTGAAGCATTGAGTGTATAGGAATTGGTTCCCACTGTGAGGATTATAGGCATGCATATGGGTATTCCATGGAATTGGAATTGCATCCAGACGACTGAGGGTTGTGCCATTATGAAAATTTATGGGTTCTTGGATTTTCCCCTGGCTTGAACATAATGAAGAGTTATGGAAATACATCATGGGGTAGGATTTATGGGTTATGTTAGCATGAGATGAAGTGGTAGATGCCTTGATAGTCTAATGTGGCCATGTGGATTCCACATTGTACCATGTAGGTCACACAAGGATTCCACATGGTAGTGTCTTTATGACATGGAAAAAATTAATGAGATAAACTTCAAATGGGCATAAATTTCAATCCATGAGTTGGATTGAGATAAAATTTATATTGTCTGAAAAATATTGACGAGTCAAACGCAATACTAGTAATGGTTTTGAGTTTTGGAAAATATGGAAGAAGAGGAAGTTTGTAACCTCACCTTCATAATGGACCTTGGAGATTGGGTAAATTTTAAATTAACACCTTTTGTAGCCTAAGAATAACACAATGGGGTGGGAGGGACTGTTAACAAGTGGCATCATAGCTAAAGTTTAGCACTAGACCTGAAGAGGCTCATACACACACAAGATAAACATTTAATCCACTAGTTTTTTTTATATATACAGATGTGTGTTAGTTTTAAGTTTATAGCTAAGATACTTATTGACTTTAAAAAATACCGATAGGTTATTTTATCTCTTGACCTAGATACTAATATGAAATTGATTTTTTAGATGGTTTCACATCAACATGTTTATTAAAAACATGCTAAGATGATGGGAAAATATATTTATTTGTGTTTTGATACGATTAATAGTTATGTGTGTGTAATAGGAAATAAGAAGAATCAAGGAACAACAAGAGAATAAAAGGATGGGAAACATAATGGTGCAACAAAGCATCAATAGATCCCAACATTATCTGGAAGAAGAGTTAAATGGAAAGAATGAGCGTTACAATGTCTCTCCTGACTAGATGTACACTCTTGAAAATTTAAGGATTGAACTGACAAGTTGTAAGGATAACAATGAGAGGATTTCCATAGCTTGGGAAAAGAAGCCACAAGTAAATGCAGTAATATTATAGAGCCTATCATACCTACAAAGCTAGAAATAATAGGACCTTGGTTTCAGTTATCTAGGCAGAATAAGTCCAAGCCTATCCCATCAAATGTCAAAAAGAAAAATTGGACACCAATAGGGAAGGAAGCAGTAATTCAAGAAAAATACATTGGCAAGTAGATGCGGACATAGTGAGAGGATATATTCCACTCATCACTTTGGAAAGAGAGTTAAGCAACCTTGACTGGTCATTAGATAATGTAATTAAGAGAAACCATCACCATAGGATAAGTAAGAAGAGATCAATTCCATAAGAGTTCAAGAAAAAAAAGCCCCATATCTTCAATAGGGAGACAAATAATACGGAAGAGGTAGAATCTTGGCTATTGGGAATGAATAAATACTTCAAAGTGCATGACTAATCTAAACAAATGAAGGCTAGGATAGTTATTTTAATTTGGAAAGGAAAAGCTAATATATGGTGGGATGATTTGAGGAATGTTAAGGACATCAGGGAGAAACATTTTTCATGGGGAAAGATGAAGGAATACTTTCGAGATAAATACTTGTGTGAGAGGTACTATGATAGCAAGGTCAAATAATTTCACAAGCATAAGATAGGGTATCTCACTACTGATGAATAACTAACATATTCCTAATGTGATTGAGATATGTACCATATATCAAATATGAGAAGGTAAATATTTAGAGGTACCTCAATGGGCATCGAAAAGCTTATAAATATAGGGCTGAGTTTGATGAGCCAAAATCTTGGATGGCACTATCCAAAAGACCAAATATTTATATGAAGAGTCCAAACACAAATCTAATTTTCGAATATCTTGGAAAAATAAATATAAGACCAATTTCAAGGGAAAGTGGCTAAGACCCTTAGGATATAAGCTAGGAGCGAAGAATGGGAAGTTCACCACTCCTACCAAGAATGAATATCTACAAAATTCATGACAACTAGCAGAAATGGGCCCAAAAAAACAACAAAATAATAGGTCGAGGGGTTCATGAAATGGATTATGTAGTGTTGGACATGTGGAGAGAACCATCTACAGAGAAACTATCCTCAACAATAGCAGAGCGACACAAAGTTGTACAATGTACAACAGACAATGACAATAAATGGTGCGGCTCATAGCATACCTTGAATATACAATACGTTGGAAAATATGTAGGAAGGCCAAAAATATACAGTAATCAAAATGGTAGGTATGGTCATTAACCAATATATTTCAATTTTAACTGAACTAGGTTCTAATTTCAGTTATATCATCCCAAAGGTTGCAAAGAAATGTGATTTGAAAAAGTAAACTGATGAAAAATCATGGTTGGTTTAGTTGGCCATGGGCACTAAAAGATATATAACTTACATGGTAGAGTCATGATCCATGTAAATTGGTGGCATGTCCACTTCAATTTCTCTCAACTTTCTATCATTGGGTTCATATGATGTTTTAATTAGCATGGACTAATTAGAAGCCCACAAAACCAAGATTGTGTGCTATAACAAATTGCTAGAGTGATGTTGGTGAGAAGATGTCACTACAGGGGATAAATAAACCAATCATTCTTAGGAAAATGATTATGCTATAAGTAAAGTGATGTGGTGGGAAAGATGTCACTACAGGGGATAAATAAACCAATCATTCTTAGGAAAATGATTATGCTATAAGTAAAGTGATGCGGTGAGAAAGTTTGTGCATTGTATGTGATCCACGTGACTAGTGAATTGGAGAGTAGTGAGGTTAAATTGGAAATTCACCTAGTGTTAAAGAAATTTAGTCATGTATTTCCAGAAGAATACTAGGACTAGCACTGAGGAGGGATATTGACTTTACCATTGAATTAATTCTTGGAACAATGTTAGCATCAAAGGTTCCATATTGTATGAGAATGTTTGAACTCATGGAAGTGAAGATACAAATGAAGAAGATGTTGAATAAAGGATTCATTCGACCCAATGTATCACCTTGGGGAGCCCCAACGATGTTTCTTAGGAAGAAGGATGGCACATTGCAATTGTCTATTGATTACTAGTAGCTAATTAAAGCTATAGTCAAGAAACAATACTTGCTTCCAAAATTGATAATATATTCAACTAGCCAATAGGGGCTGCAATGTTTTCTAAAATAGATTTGAGGTTTGGATACCATTAGGTTCGAATTAAAGATGAAGATATCCACAAAACAAACTTAGGATGACATATGGAAACCGTGAGTTTGTAGTGGTGCCATTTGGGCTTACGAATGCAATAGCCACCTTCATGTGCTTGATTAATAATGTCCTCAAACCTTATTAGGACAAATTCATGTTGGTTGTTTTAGATGACATCTTAGTGTATTTGAAAACTAGATAATTGTTGGAAAATGTAACTAGTTTCGGTCTTCATAATTGTCATTGTTCGCATGTCATTATGTATATCTTATGTAATAAGTAAAAGAAGAAGGAAAAAAATGATTATTTTAAAGCACGAGTTTCATGCTTTTTTTGATTGGTCATCTAGGTTAAGCATGTTCTTCATGTTTTTAGGGTTTGTCATGTCATAAGAATAATATTCACGAGTCAAGAGAGTCAATTTCATGTATATAAGACCCATTTGGGCAAGTTGTAAGATGGAAACTAATTTATTTTTGTGTCTAGAAAATCAAAAAGGTCTTCAAGCACAAGCTGACCTTGCTAGTGACAAGTTGGCCTAGAAGAAGCCTATTTGACCTCATAAAAAGGCTATATAAAAAAGTAATCTCAATTCATCATGGACACACTTCTATAGTTCGATCTCAAGAAAGAAAGGAAGAAAAACAAGAGTGAAGGACAAGGAGGCAAGAGGAAGTCTAAACAAGAAGTAAAGATATGAATTTTTAGCCTTATTCTCTCACACATGTGGGAATTAGGATTTCCATCTGATTTGTAGGTCCGAGAGTTTCAAACCTTCACTGGAGGTTGAAACATTGAATATAGAAGATCTTGAAGAAGGATTAACTATTTTTGAACTTTCATACATTGACTTGCTTAAGGAAGAACTTCTTAAAGGGATTACACGTGCAAGAAAGATAGGTATTTTGCAATCTAGAAGTTGAAATTGAAGATATGATGTAGAAGGCTAAAATTGTGAATGGGAGGAAGATTGAAAGAGGTTTGACCTTGGTTGACTTGGCTAATCTTTGACTTGTTTAAAATATATTCTTGGAGGGCTAACTTGGTGCTTGGAGGAAGTCTTGGATTTTGTCTTGAGGTCTTGGATGTCACTTTTGAACTAATTCTATAAGAAACAAATAGATTATTTATGGGTTTTCCCCATGGAGGGGTTTTCCCCTGGATTGGAGACTACTTCTTTTGTCTATTGTCATTATTTTATTCTCTTGATAATTTTTTGATGAAACGATATAATAAATAACACTAAGAAGATTATTAAATTTCACAAGATTTTATCAAGCTTAAGGAGAATTGTTTTTAATATTTCCCCTACTAGATTCTCCAACATGGTTTCAAATCTTAGGTGAATAAGAGAAGGTAACTTGGAGGTCATCTTTTCATTTGTTGAAAAGGGATAATTTTCTATGGACACAAGGAAGGTCATAAGGAAGAATACCTCACCATTTCACGAAGGATCAAGCTCTCATTGAAGGAGAAAGACTATTATATCAATCTCTCAGTAAAGGCCTCATCATCTAAAGAAGGACGACTATTTATTTTAAAGGTTATTTTCTTTTGAAGGAACATATTGAAGGAAGGTTGTTCTTTATTAAGAAATAATTTTAATTTCTCTCTCTTGGAAGGCTCATTAGAATACATCTTTGAAGGAAAAATAACATCAAATAATCTTGGGATCATCATTCACTCTTTGAATTTAACTATTTGAATACATTATTGTTGAAGGAATGCTAGAAGTCATCATTCTAGGGCATCTTTGAATTCTCTTTGAAAGTCTTGAAAGCATCAAGATAGTTGGAGACATCATCAAGAAGGACACTCAGTTGAAAAGTAAGTACCATTTTTTTCTCTGTGTCTCAATCTACAGATCAAATGGCTACATTTTTCAAGGAAAGAAAGAAGTTCGTTGGGCCAAAAAATTTATTAGCATGGAAAAATAAGATTGATTTGATACTCATAGAAAATGAGATGATGGAGGATGTTCTTGAGGAAGTTTTCGTACCAAACAAAGAGAAACTTCAAGGGTTAGCAAAATACATGAAGCGAGAAGTAAGGGCACAAAGGATAATTATTGAATCCATAAAGGATCATCTTGTTCCCTTTGTTGATGATTGGAAGACATCAAAAGATATGTATGATAAGTTGGTGAAATTTACTCTATAAGTACATCAAGTTAGAAGATATCCTTAAGATATCAACTATATAGAGTAAGGAATTCAAAATATGAGGATATTGCCACTTATCTTATGAATATATCACAAAAAAGGGAGCAGATGTAAGGGCTTGGAGAAGTTGTTTCTGATTTAGAAATGACTATTTGTGTATTAATTGCTTTCCCACCTAATTGGAGCACTTTTCAACTAGTGTCTACTCAAGAAATGAAACTACTCTTTTTGATGAGTTATGGGCTCAATGTATCTTGGAAGAAATTAGAATAAAGACAAAGGATGACACTGAATCAAATGAAAAGTATCAAGCCTTTATTGTAAATTCCAAGAAGAAGAAGAAGAAAGGGAAGTTTGGAAAGTCCAAGGGAAAACAATATACATCTAATATTGAATGCTTTGGATGCAATGAGTGTGGCCATTTTAAGAGGGATTTTCCAAACAAGAAAAACAAAAAAACAAAGGAAAGGAGTGAAGATCACATAGTCGAAGAAAAGGGAGAACCTAAGAAGAATTTGAAAGGAGAAGATCCCAAGGATCTTTACCATTGAAGGAAACTCCATCTATATCAAGTTCATTTGCAATATGTATTTCTTTTATTAGAAAGTAGAAGTTAGAGTAAGTATGCATAGTTGCATTCTCTAGAAGAAGACTTGATTTTTGTGAAGCACGGCATCATAGAAGAAAGCATATGATAGTAGAAAAGCTAGAATCATCACAATCAAATTTCTTTAGAAAAGTCATCTAGTTGTCAAAGAATGATAAGATTTAGATAATTTTTCATATCATAGATCATCCAAGCATTTTCTAACATAGTGTTCGAAGTAGTCATCTTCCAAACAAGGATCATCAAGATCCTCCAATAAGAACCATCATTTAGGAATGTTCTTGGAAGAAGCATTATGATTGGAATATATATTCCATCTAGTATGGAAACAATAGTCTTGTAGGATGAAGGTATATAGATGGTCGAGTTTTAGTTTGAGAGGCAGAATTAAAGTATTTCTCCTCTTAAAGGAAAAATTAATCTTCAATAAGGTTGGAAATAAGTGCATTCAAATAATTATGGCTAGATGGTTGTATGGAAGCAAAGGTATGCATGCTTTTAAGTAACTCTTCTCTAAGGTAGGATTCATATATATAAGAATCTTGCAAAAAGAGATGGTTATAAAAATATGCTCGATAAGTCTTCCATATGGTTACTCGATGCTTGGAAGAAGAAGTTTGGCATACTTTGGAATGGTTAAGGATCAAGACTCTTCCACGGGATGACATGAATTAGAAATTATAATATTGATCAACATTGAATATGGTTTCCTAAAGAAAGAAAGAGAGTTTAGAATGAAAAATCCAAGGAAGAAGGAGAAATTGTATCTTATTGCTCAGCTTGTTCCATGGGCACTTTGATTACAAGTGAATAGCATGGTAAAAGATGAACATAGACCTTGCGAAAGGATGTTGATATCATAAGTAAGCATAATCCATGAAGGCCATCATATCGAGGTAAGTTTTTATATTGATGACTTGGTTTCAACTATCTAGTTAATATATGTTTTTCTACCTATAAGGAAAATGCATAAAATCATAATGGAAATTGAGGCAAGTATATCTATAATTGTTGGTTTTGAACTCAATTCAATGAATACATTGAGTGAGTGGATGGGTTTGGTAATACTTGAAGGATTGTATGATAAATATGTTTACATAATCTTGGGATTAAGAGGTAGCAGTACAAAGATATAACCCGATGAATATCACTTTCATGTCTAAAGGGAGCTATGATTAAGCTCTACTTTGATTGGATAAATACAATTACTTTCTTGATGATGAATAGAGGAAAGATATGAAAGGCTGATGGCATGAATCCTTCCATAATTTGACTCCATTACATTCAAGAAGATGAAATCTCAATTTCATGAAGATACGAAGAAGAGGAGGAGCGATGTAGCTACTTTAAGATCTCCATGAAGGACTAGTAGATGATGTATTGATGAAGATACACTAGAAATCTTCCTAATTGAAAGTAAGTAAAAGAATATCCTTTATGATTTAGAGGGAGTGAGAAGTATCCTTAAATGTTTGATAAGGAGAAAGTATATATTCCCCAATCAATAGGGAATGAGGATCTCCTCTCTAGGTTTAGAGGGAGTGATGTTAAATACATCACATTCTCTTTTTCATGTTTCATGCACTAGGCTAGGACTATCAACCGTACATCTAAGTGAAGATCATGGAGAGAGAATGGTGGATAAATGATTGGATAAGCATCTAGGATTGATATTCCTTGAGGATAAAGAATCCAAAATAGGAAGTTGACTGACACTCTTTCAGGATTGGACATGTATCCAATTCAAGAGTGGTCGTATATGACATATATTCTTTGAGGATTGGGAACGAAGGTAAGAATGGTCCTAAAAGGACATAACTAGTGAATATCTAAATGGGGTATATACCTTGATAGGTATTGTGGTGTCTCACATAAATCCTCCCAACATTACACTTTGATATAAATAGAGTTTGTCAAGTTAATGCCTTACTATGTTGGAAATGTTGGTTATGAAGTTGATGTTTAAATATGGCTTACCAATCTAAATCTCCTTATGAGAACTCTTTAGTTTCAGAAAATCCTTGTACTAGTGGTACAACTATGAATACCTCCCTAGTTGAGGGGGAGTGTTGGAAAATTTCACTATTTTCCGTCTTCATAATTTTCATTGTACTCATGTCATTACGTAACAAGCAAAAGAAGAAAGTGTTGGCAATAATACTAAGAGGGTGGGGTGAATTAGTATTAGAAAATCAAACAACATACTCAGATACATATACGCTACTCAGTTAAGGGAACCCACGTGTGTATGCAGCTTTGTTTAATGCAACTAGCGTATATCCAGTAAACTTATGATTCAGTTAATCCATCATATGTTGATCTTTGATTAGTGCTTCAGAACTTCATTAACCATATAACCAGTAAACAGGTGCAGTAAAACAGAATAGATTATCACACATAAGAAACACACATGAACACCATGATATAAGGTGGAAACCCAATGTGGGTGAAAACCAACTGTTGCAAGTCATCTCTATCTTATTTTAATAAGAAACTTCTTTTTACAATATTTCTGTACTAGTGCAGTCTTATACTAGTACATAGGCTTCTACCTGCAGAAGGCTACAACCTTCTCTTGTTCTCCAGCTTCCCCTGAAAGGGAGCTACAACCCCCTTAGCCCTTGTACTAGTTGATGTACTAGTACAAAGGTGTTGACCTACAGAAGGCTACAACCTTATTTTTCTTCCAGGGACCACGTTTCATAAATTTTCAGATTGGATCCATAAATACAAAACAATCACCACTGCAATACAATCATTAACTCTAAATTATCCAACAATTGAATAACTAAAACCCTGTCATCAAAACACAATCACTAGAACACAGAGCAGTTCCCAAAACTCTGCAACAATGACTAGAACCAACAAAAACCTCAAATATCAAATATCATAATGCATACATTACTTTACTGTGTCGAACCACCGTGTATACGCCCTTTCACTAGATATCTGAACATAATTACTTATACCTTCACTGCAATTCTCAACTTCAGATATACCCAGAACATAAGATATAAAGGATAAGACATGCGTTAATATTCATATATATTCAAGATCATACCATATAATGATAATGCATTGTAGTCTTCACGATCCTATTCCATCAACCTTTATCAATCACATAGTTGCCTCCTTGGTTCAGATTGAGCAAAGCATCACAAGCCCATAACTTGCATACTAGGTCTCACCCTTCATTAGATATTCATCACTTGCACACGTGCACGCCTCTTGGCCTGATGATCTTCTCCTTATATAGTTTTAGTCCTCACTCAATACCATGGTCCAAAACCATGTAGAACCAATACCTGGGGTCAACACTTCGAACCAAATACCATGGACCAAAACTTAGTTTTCCAACATGTACATGTCTTTCCTTCTGTGAACCTGTGTGTGTACGTATACATGCCTTTTGTTCTGCTAACCCATGTGTATACACACTTTCATCAAGGTTAACCTGCGTATACCTCTCTCTGATCATTAATTCTTTGCTCTTGACCTGGTACACTATGATCTGTCATCTGAGTGAATTGCCATCAAGGACAACACCTGTATCATACCTCTAAGTGAGTTGCCATCAAGGACAACACCTGTATCATAATGCCAACAGAAAGATTGGTCATTTAGGTTAAGTGTGTTCTTCATTCTTTTAGAATTTATCATGCCATAAGAATAATTGTCACGAGTCAAGAGAGTCAATGTCATGTATATAGGACCCATTTCAGAAAGTTTTAACATGAAAAATAATTTATTTTTGTGTCTAGAAAGTCAAAAATGTCACCAAGCACAAGTCATCCCTACCAGTGACAAGTCAGCCTAGAAGAGACCTATTAAACCTCATGAGAAGGCCACATAAAGAAGCAAGTTTGATTCATCTAGGACACACTTTTGTATTTCAATCTAAAGCAATAAAGGAAGACAAACAAGAGTGGAGGACAAGGAGGCAAGAGGAAGTCTAAACAAGAAGAAAATATCTAATTTTTTAGCCTTATTATCTCAAACATGCAAAGATTGGGGTTTCTATCAGAGTTTCAAAGCCAAAAGTTGCAGACCTTCATTGGAGGTCGAAACATTAACTAGAGCAAACCTTGAAGAAGCATTGAATCTTGTTAATCTTGAAGACCTTGAATTTATTAAGGACGAAATTCTTGAATAGATTACATGTGCAAGAAAGCTAGGGTTTTTGCAATCTAGAAGCTGAAGTAAAAGGCCGAAATTGTGAATGGGAGAATTATTGAAATAGGTTTAACCTTGGTTAACTTGGCTAATATTTTACTAATTTGAAATATATTCTTGGAGGGCTGACTTGGTGCTTAGAGGGAGTCTTGGATTTGGTATTGAGGTTTTGGATGTCTCATTTGAATTGATTCTATAAGATAAGAGATTATTTGTGGGTTTTCCCCTTGGAGGGGTTTTACCCTAGCTTGGAACCTACTTCTTGTGTCTATTGTCTTTATTGTTTATGATCTTGATAATTGTTTGATGAAAATATCTAATAAAGATCAGCAAGAAGATAATTAAATTTCACAAGATTTCATCAAGGTTAAGGAGAATAATTTTTAATAGCTTCCCTACTAGATTCTCCAACAAGTACAACATGAAGAACATCTGAGAGTGGTATTAGAATTATTGAGGGAGAAGAAGTTATATGAAAATATCAGCAAATGTGAATTATTCCAGACCCAGGTTCATGTTATTTCAAAAGAATGAGTGGTTTTGGACCTTGAAAAGATCAAGGCTATAATGGAGTGGCCAACTCCCTCGAATGTGAGAGAGCTCAAATCCTTCATGGGATTAGCTAGATTTTACCATTAGTTCATTCATATTTTTTTGTAAATTGGGCATTCAATCATTTCCTTGTAAAGGAAAGGAGTCAAATTTTAGTGGATGCCAAAATGTGCAATAATTTTTCAACAACTTAAGAAATTACTCACAATGTGTGCACCTATTATAAGAATAACATAACTGGAGAAGGACTTTGTGCTTTGTATAGATGCTTATAAGGAAGGAATCAACAAATTCATGTTTCAAGAAGGACATGTGATTTTTTATGAATCAGAAAGTTTAATGAACATGAGATGAATTATGCAATCCATGACTTAGAGCTTGTAGCAATCGTACACACCTTAAAATAGTGGAGGCATTACTTTTTGGGGAGAAAGTTTGTGTTGATGACAAACGATGGAGGACTAAAATACTTGTTTGACTAGCCTAAGTTGAATGTTAGATAATCTAGGTGGTTCACTTTGATTAGAGAATTCAATTTTGAGATAAACAAAATTAAAGGCAAGGAAAATAATGTAGTAGAAGCATTTAGTAGAAGTGTACAAGTGGCTCAATTGGCAGTGGTGAGCACATGTGAAATTGATACCAAGGAAAGGATAAAAGTGGCATTGTTGCATGAACATTACCAACATGTGAAGGACTATTTGCAAAAGGAACTAGAGGTATCAATGAGAAAAAGTTACCAACTCACTAATTATGGTATGTTGCTATTCAAAAATAGAAAGTGTGTTCCTCATGTAGATGACTTAAGGAAGTTCATCATGGATCAGTTTCATAAAAGGCATTACTCGATTCATCTCAGCTATCGGAAAATGACAACAACCATAAAGAAAAATATTATTGTCCAAGATTTAATAAGGAAGTTGCTAAATATATTTCCAATTGTTTGGAGTGCCAGCAAGTCAAAGTAAAATATAGGGTCCTAGCAGGATTATTGCAACCAATTCCAATCCTTGAGTGAAAGTGGGAAGTCATATCTATGGTGGAATTCATTATAAGATTACCAAAAATGGAAAAAACAACATGATTCCATTATGGTGGTAGTGGAAAATATGAGTAAGGAACCTCACTTCATAGTTTTCAAGTCCACTCACAAGGCCACAGATATAGCTCAAATATTCATGAAGAAAATATTCAAATTGCATGACATACCTAAGAAAATAATCTCAGATCGAGATGTAAATTTCACTTCCAAATTTTAGAATGTGTTGTTTGTTGGTTGTAGAACCCATCTAGATTTTAATACTTCCTATTATCCTTAGAAAAATTTCCAAATGGAAAGAGTGAACATAAGTTTGGAGGACATGTTGAGGACGTATTTCATGCACCATCCAAAGAAGTGGGAAGATTTCCTACCATTAGTGAAATAATGGGTATTAGGAGTCATTGAAGATAATTCTGTTCAAGGAAATATATAGCTAAAAATAATGTACCACTCCTATTAATTCAGTGGTATGACCTAGTAAATAAAGTAGTTATTAGACTTGGCATGCTGAGAAAAATGGAATAATAAGTGATCAAGATCAGGCCAAAATTGAAGGTAGCTCAAGATAGTCAACAATTATGCAGACCAACAGAGGGTGTACAAAGAATTTCAAGTGGGAGAACACATGTATATTTGCATCATACCAAAGAGGAGCTCATTGAAAGTGGGGTCTTTTGTTAAGTTAGCACCTAGATTTTGTGGACCATTTCAAATTTTGGAAAGGGTGGGACCATTGGCTTATAGATTAGCCTTACTACCCACAATGAAAGCAGATGGTTCTTTTCACGTTTTATTTTCTAAATAAGTGTATACATGATGCTAATAATATTGTTGAATGGTATATGATATAGGTGGAACTTGTTGATGTTGTGATCAACACCTTCCAAAAATTTTCTTACACTTGAATTTTGGAGCCTATTGAGGATCTTACGATTTGTCATTCCACGGTAACTTCATGGTCGGTTGATGCTTTGCTAAGAAATGAAACCTTCTTCCCAAATTGTAAGTTTCAAAGTCACTTTTCACACATGTTCAACCCTTCATGAATTCAAAAGTACACCTTTATTTTGCAAGCTTGGCAGGCATTGTGCAGTTCTTGAGAGTAAGGCTTACGTAGCCTATAAGAATAGAGAATGTGTAATGTTCAGTTAGAGTGTTTCGTAATCACTATTGACAGTGACTTTGCACTCCATAAATATATTAATTTGCATAGCCTATGATGACAGTTAGTCCACAACATTGTTTGACAGTCTCTCTCTCACTTCGGTTGCAATTGTACTTCTATTTTAGTGAATTTTCTCAAATTTTGTTTTGCACACCTCTGATTTCACAATTTTTTCTTTCACTTTCACAATTTTTGTTTTTACTGATTTTACTTTAAAAAGTGTCATTTTCATGTTATATTCCCCCTGTCATGTATCGATTCACTTTCTTTAGCTTTTGTAAGTGCCATTTTCGCGTTTTCTTACTATTGCAAGTGTTGATTCTAACTATTTTCACCCTTGTATGCGTCACACCTTCACACATCACTAGAGGTAGTTCTAGCACACTCTTCTGCATTAGATGGCCCTATATATAATAATAATATTCACTAGACACATTCCTATTATTATGTGGAATCTACGACTGTGGATAGAAGTATCTTCCCTATGCCTGGTGGACTGACCTAGAACAACAAAAACACAAAGGGACTAATTTTTTCCTTAAAGTAAATAGACAATGAGATGAAGCCTACTTGGAATCTGTCGTATGCTTCGCTCCTTCCTTGGCTTGTATGCTCCAATTCTAGTTCCAATCACTATAATTAGAACCTGCACAATCAAACAACATAAGCCAATGATCTATGGGATCTATGTAGCATCATATAATCACATTATTCAATATATCAACATGGTATTGAAATATATAAAACCATAACATCATATATAGGAAAACAAAGAACTCTTTGCATTAATGGAAATGGAGTGAGATATAAAAAAAATAGATGGTGATCTTGTAGGAGAGCTCCTCGAAGTTGACTTGTCCTTTCCTTGCCAAAAAGTGCACCTTTAATCACACTAATGTGTGGAATTATATCTCTCACATTGACATCATAAGGGTAGAATCACTCTCCAAAATCCAATCGCTTGCCTATGGATGGTAGTAAATATATAGATGAAGGAAGTAGTTCATGAATTCTTATCCTTTTACCAATTTGAGCTTGAGATCCACTCTTTATGGGAGGACGAGCTCAAGGGATAAGGGATGAAAAATCCAAGGTAGTTTAGGATAGGATTCGATACTTTTATTGAAGGAAAGTAGTTACAACAAATATTGGAAGCTTCTGGAAGAGGAAGCTTTGAGATTCTTTTTTGTTTTCCCAAATTTCTAGAATCAACACACCCCCAACACTGAGAAACCTGTTGGTGATTAATGCAGGTGTAGAGTAGGGAAAATTGGTACTCAATGTTTGCCAATGAGGGGCCAGGGTGCATTGGTCCTAAAAATGACTGAAATGAAGTAGTTTTAGGAAGAAACTCAAGGATATGAGAGAGGCATACTTAGGGCTTTATGTAAGGAGGATGACAAAGTGTTCAAAGTGTGTGAATTATCTTGTCTAAAGGCCTATTGACCAAATGTGACAAAATTTCCTATTACACCTATAACTTAGAACACTTTTTTATCACAGTTGACACTTGTGTCGCAACTTGTGTTCTAAGTGTCACAATGCTACGTTTCAATTGTCGCACTTAGAAATAAGTGTCGCTTCGTTGTCGTTTAAAGGTGTAATTTTTTTATCATGAGTCCTATATATTCCCTTGTCCTGTATTTATGGAATTCATATGTGTTATCTTTGTTTGAGTTTTGTTCAGATGCTTTCCCCCTTACTCCACTGATCCCACACTTAGCCAATTTGGAGTTCTTCTCAGTCCTCCTGCCCAATGCAAGTTATGAAGGCATTAAACCTCCTACCAGTTGATGGGAACATATTATTCATGATCCTCGTTAATGAAAGCTCTCCTTCCCAAACTTGTGCACTGAGCCTTTCTCAAGGTCAGCTCCTATCATTATACCTTAAGAACCTTCAAAGCATGCTCACCTAACCCTTGTTTCTTGTACTAACTCACTACATTCACCTTTTATCACTTATGCCTTACATATAGAATGGAGGACTTATATATGAAAAAAATGACCTTCTTCATCCCCTTGCAAAAGCAAAATATGAAATGTAAAGCCCATCCTTCCTTCACATTACAGTGAACACCTTACTAGCTAGGAGACTTAACTTTCTACTACTTGTCTCAACCAACTGCGCAATATTATTCCTTGTGAGCCTCTCTATGCATGTTGCATAGTTCTAGTGGATATCCATTCCATGTTTGAGCCACTACAATCCTCAACTGTGCAAACATAGGAGTCTTCCTCTCAAGCACTGCGCATTGTGTAGTTGCAGTTCCTAGTCATTCTCATCTACTAACTAGAATCCCTCATTTTGCATACATTTTTTCCTACTTGGCCTCCTCTGTGTATTGAGAAGTTATAGTCCATAGTGAGACTCTCCCTTAGTCGCTATGAATCTCAATTGTGTAGTCATTTTATTCCTCTCTCTTGAACCAATTGCACTGTGTAGTTTTAGTAAGAAATCTCATCATCCTTACCTCACACTTGCTCACTATGTTGGACCATGAAGAGCCCCTCCTTATAGCACATTGCATAGCTATAGTCAACAATGGTGCCTTCCCAATCCACTTTTGAGCTCAATTGTCCAATCTGAAACAAGCCCTTCATCCTCAATCCTTACATGGACCCATTACAACCAACTTCTTCCATGAGTAAAGTAGGGGTAGAATAGATGATCTATGAACTGATCTCTCCTTGTCATGACTAAAATTCATTAGCAAGTGTACTATCTTAGCATGATCAGGTGATGCTCATATTAGATGCCAAGGAGAATAAACAAATAAGCACTTGTAGAGAAGAAGCACAAAGAAGAACCATTATGAATACATGAAGAGATCCTGAATCATGACATTTCATGATGAATCAGAAGGTTCCAACACTTATCCAAGACCCTTTTGAGGGTGAATATGAAGTACATATCAAATCCATCATGAATAATTAAAAGCCAAATCATCAAGGAGAGAAATTTGGCATTGCCACATCATCATGAAGTTCCATGTCACCATTGCCAAGTCATGGCTTATAAAAGTGTCATGTGTCAATGTGTCTTGCCACATCATTTTTGGATGTGATTATGTATTTTTAAGAAATTTATAAATGTAAATGTGTGGAAGTCTAAGATTCACTTGTGGAATATGAAAAGTCACATGTGGACCAAAGAGTAAATAGAAGTTCAAAGGTCACTTAGGGAGTCCAAGAGTCATGAGGGAAGCTCAAGAGTCATGGGGATATGAAAGGTCATTCCTCTTGTTATAAATACACCCTCAAAACTCAAGAAAATATATTTTGGATTCATAGACATTGGAGAGCTAGCCTTGGCTTCTCTATCTTGGCATATGAGAGAATATCATTGTTTGGAGAAGAAAGAATTAACTTAATGTTCCACTATTGGAGCTAGTGTCTCACCATTGTAATTGTGTACTTGGAATCTTTCACTTAATAATCATAGGCTCATTGAGAAAACACATTTTCATGCATGTATCATGAATATTGTAAGACTATACTTTAGATGTTTGTGGTATATGTTATTTTCATATGTACTAAAGAAATTGAACTACTTCATTGGCTTTGGTGCTTATCTTGTTGAATGTGTGTTATATTTTCTTTAATGATCGTTGTGTCTATGTAAACTATTCCGCTAGATAATTAAAAATCATTTCCTTTCTCTCGTGTGCCTCTCTTAGGATAATATTATTACTTTCCTTCTAGAGACTCAATCTTGTCTCCCCTATTATGAAAGTCTCCTTTTATATGTTGCAATTGATGTTTCACAATGTCAACTTACTTGATGATTTCAAAGGTTATGTTCGTAATCTCTTATGTTATCCATTACATCCAAGGAAAACCTTAAGTTATGGTGGTCAGTTTCATACTATAAATGGGGCACCTCTTCCAAATGATGTGAGGTCTAATTGGGACTTCACATTGGGGAGATACCCTAATGTTGGTAGGATCCAACACCGTCAACAAACTTGGCGCTAAAAGGAGGGGCAGATGATAAATTGTGCCTGTTGAGTTTGTTTTGAATATCTTATCTTAAGTGTCTCATCCACAGGGGCTTCACTCAATGAACCTCTGACATATCATTTGTATTTGTGGCATATTAAAAAATACCCTTAATTTTACTACATATTGGAAAATACCTTCAAAAATCACATTCTTTAACCCCCTACCAATATGAATCCAATACACCTTCCCAATTTAAAAAACCCCTACTTTCACTAGATCTTGTAGGTGTCTATTTTTTCATTAATATGTTTTATACCCCTTTATATTTTTTTGATTAACCTTGAGCTCCATTTTTTATTGCTACCAATATAAAAACTCTTTGCCCCCTATATATCCCCCAATATAGTATGTCATTTTTTCCTAAATATATATCCCCCCAATATGAATGCTTGTGGTATGGTATTTCTCTCCAGTGAAGCCCCCATGGGCTCAATACTCCCAGGGTGATTTTCTAATAAATCCAATTTAAAACTCCTAATCTTTGAGGAACCTTTGAATAACATGCCTCAATTAAACTTCGATGGCGAGGGTGAAACATCCATAGCCAAGCATATATCTCATTTTCTCAAGTTTTGTGAATCTTATGAAATCGATTGTGAAGGGGTTGCTTGTGTACTTTTCTTCTTCACACTTGGAGGTCGAGTTAACTGATGGTGTCATACCTTACCATCAACTTCCATTCATTCATTTGAACAATGCCTTAAGTAGTTTCATCAAGCCTTTGATAGGTATGATTACCAAGATGTTCTTAACATGATTAATCAACTAAGAATAAACCCTGATGAGTGAATTGAGGATTTTTACAATAGATTCCTTCACCTATGTTATGAGTTTCCTAGAGAAGATATGGGTTGGGATTTTTTAAAGGAAAGTTTGAACATTTGGTTCAAATATATTTGAACCATTGTAATTCTAAACCCCCGAATGATTCTTCTTTCCCAAATTTTGTAAATTATGAGACATGTTTAATTTCATAAGAGGAACCTACTATTTTTTTTTTTCCATCCTCCTTTCTCAATATTAATTTGGGTCCCTCCTTGTGATCATGTTGAAGTTGGGAAATCTAGAAATCAAATTGTTGATCCATATTTTCAACCCTCATCCATTTTCCATGATCTAGATCCGATGGAGGAAAGCTTAGAATGGTTCATGAAGCCTAAGGTGAAGACCAATCCCTTGAATTTTCAAGATCATAATAACACTCATAACTTTAATCTTGAATCTGATTTGATTGAAAGCATTATATCCACAAGGGATACCTATCATCCTCTATCATCCCTTTCTCATGATCCCTTTCCCCTTGATCCGCTTGATCATTCTTTTTCAAACTCTCCTTATTTTCAGTTTGTTAATCCAAGGAGTGATCAAGTGCAAGGTAGTCATGTTTCATAGGTAGAGGAGTAGAAAGGTGAATATTATTTCAATCTCTCCTCTTTTTCAGAATATTTTATATAAGGATGGTGTTCCTCCACCCTTGACTGAATTAGAATCTAGTAGTCTTGGTAATCAATCAAATGAAATCAATTTTCTTAATCAATTAAAAGGAAACCATCACTCTAATACTATTGACTCCATTGAATTATATGATAAGGAATCCCCAAATGCACCAACTGATATTTTAGTTTCTCAAGATTATTTTGATTTGAAAGATTTAGATCGAGAATCTGATCTGGTCAAATAATATCTCACTACAAGAACTTCTTCTTCATCTAACTATCCCTTGTTCCAAATTGTTTGCAATGTATTAATTTGTGATGAAGGTAGTCCATGCTCTTCAAGTTCATCATCTAATGAGTATAATTTTGAATTGACACATGATAGTGAGGTTATACGTGATGAGCAAGAAAACAAGAAAATTATTGAGCATCCATCCCATTCCTTACAACTTCATGTTTTTCATGAGGACAACTCTTCAAATAAGGTTTCTAATGATATTTCCCTAATTTATATATCTTCGAGTTTGCAACTAGAAGAATATTATGACTAGAGTAATTTGTATGTTGAAGTTGACAAATTCGACGAAACCACTGGCTACCATCTGGAGAATAGTGATATTGTTGAAATTAGTAGTAGTATTTTTCCACACACCATGCATGATCTGATCCAATATTCAAAATGTAATTCTACAATCCTTAAAATTTTCAGGACTTGTTAGGAAGCTGAGGCACTTCAACTTCTATTGTTGGTTATGTTAGGTTCTCACAATCTTGATAATATTCCCGAACTAAATGATATTTTTAGTTTATTGTGACAATTTTTTCCTTGCATGGTTTCATTGAATGTAAATTCCTTCTTGGAATAGATTTGGTATTTTAGATACAACTTGTATAATTTACAAGATTTGGTTTCTGATCAAATTCAGGATTTTGTTTCAGTTGATTCATTTTCATGCAAATCTCTTGTATCAATCTTGAGTTTGGAATGTGTGTTTTTAATGGATGAACAAAGCCATGAAACTTATCATTTTAAAGATTTTGATTTGTCGAAGGATTCATACCTGTTAAATACATTTGAAAATAATCAGATCATATTTTTTCTTGTGAATTTTATGATGCTAATCATTTTCTTTATGGCACAATATATCCTATTGAGTGTTAAAGAGTTCTTGAGTTATTTGGTGAATCAAATTCCTCTATCTGATATATATGTTCACCCATTGTATCTTGACTAGCTTCATGTATTTGTTATACTATAATTCATTTTCAATTTCTTTGATGATTATGATGTTGATTTAATTTGTAACCAGTTACAAGGAAATGGTTTGTCACATTCAACATGTGAGGAAGATGATTCTATTGTTAAAAAATTTTGCGAAGTTGTTCAAACTGATATATATTTATTGTCCACTAACAGAGAATATTATGCCTATATTGGCCCATCTGATCATAACTATGGTCCTAACAACTATCATTAACCTAATCATTTTCCCATTAGTGTATCTGATGATAGTTGTTTGACATCAATTTATCTTTATATTTTATCATCTTACTAGTTGAATACTTGTCAAGTAGTTGAGGCACTTCACCCTTCGCTGATGGTTATGTAGGGTTCTAACAGTGTTGACAAGTATTCTAAACATGATCATATCAAATTTATTTCACAAGATTCTCATCTTGATCCCATGATATTAATTGAAAAATAATTTTCTCAAGGATTTCAAGGTTTTCAAGAGGATGGTTTTTAATTTCATGATCCAATTTATGATTGGTTGCAAGCATCTTACTTAGCAAGCCCTTGTGTTAATAACAAACTTCTATATTTCTTGATGTTTTCTAAGGAGGAAAACACATATGAAGGTACATTCACAAGAAACCTTCAAGGTTTGTTTGATTATTATTCTCATCAAAAAGGTAAGGTTGTAGGTTGGTTAAATCCATTTGTTATGGCACATCTTTCTTCCTGTAGGAAAGATCTTCAATCTTTTGTGCAAGCTATTCAAGTTCTTATCTTTTATTTTTTACATTGTTTTATATCAGTTTGATTGCGTGTATCTGTATGTTTTTAGGTCAGGAACAACTATGGTGGCTACATTGTAAATTTCATTACACTTATCCCTAGCCTTCTAGCTCATTAGGTTAGGAGTAGGTATAATTGCATTTTAGTTTCCTTTCACACTCATCCTACACTTACTCTTCTTTAGTCCTTCCTTTGTTTTCTCACTTTTGTGTTACATGTTGCTTTTTAGTTTAGTTTCACATATGCTTTTTTATTTGGCCTTGTTTCCCTGTTTTCAAATGCCCTTTATTTTTTGATTTTTTTTAAATGAGACTCTACATGAAAGATGCTCCTTTTGGCTCAAAAGACAATGTGGCAAAACTTGAAAAGGGATATTGTGATGATGAACAACACTTGGCTAATCTGTCATCATATTCTCTGTATTGGTTTATATATCTTTCAATTCAATGATTTCTAAATATAAAATAAGATTCGTTCTAGACATAAATCCTTTGGACAAACCACGAAATGTTTATCTTTATTAACATCTTCATTCTAACTTAGTCTATTATTGAATGGTTTTTCGACCCATCGACTCAACCGATTAGAGAAGGGAAAGGAGAAAAATTTAAATGATCATATTAACTTTAGTTAACTTTCGAATCCCTTAAGAAAGGAACAACCTCTCTTGCAAATTAAATAAGTCAGGATCCCTCTTCCACGTGTGCTACAAATATTCAATAAATGCTTCAATAATATATTTTAAATAAAAAAATAGGGCAGAGAAGAGAAAGGCTTCTTGCACAAAGAGGTGAAGTAAGCAACTTTGCTTGGGTACTAAATAAGCCTGCTGATAGCGAAGTGATGCTTGTGATTCCTTGAGTTGACTATGTTAGGGTACTGAGAAGGCAAGCTGGTAGCAGTGCAACATTAGGGAATGTGATTAACTATGATTATCAAAATCTCAGTATACTTGCTATCAATTTCCCCTATCTAAACAATTTAGGTGTGGTTATTCTTATGAATGTGTTTGAAGATGGGAAATGAAAGAAGAGACTATATACTTATCTAGGATAAGTGTTAAATTGAATGTAATCTACACGGTAAATAAATACTTCCAGAAAGATTATGACCTTGCACTTAAGGGTAAAACCTAAATAGAGAATTCGGAGTTCTACCAGTGTGCTTCCAAGTGTTGACTTTTGGATCAACACACTCCAAAATTTTTCTTACACTTGAATTTTGGAGCCTACTGAAGATCTTATGATCTTTCATTCCATGGTTACTTCATGTTTGGTTGATGCTTTATTAAGTGATCAAGTCTTCTTCCCAGATTGTAAGTTTTAAAGTCACTTGTTCAAACATGTTTAGCCCTTGATGAATTCACAATTGTGCCTTTCTTTTGCAAGCTTAGACAGGAATTGTGCAGTTTTTGAGAGTAAGGCTTGCCCAGCCTCTAAAAATTGACCTTGAGTAATGTTCAATTATAGTTCTTGTGCAATCACTATTAACGGTTAATGCACATTACATAAGAATAATACATTGTGCATCCTATGCTAATAGTTAGTGTGCAACATTGTTTGCAGTCTCTCTCTCACTTCGATTATGATTGTACTTTTTTTTAGTGAGTTTTCTCAACTATCACTTTTGTGTAAATTTTCTTTAACAAATGTTGCTTTCAATTTCATGGCTATTGTTTTGCTTTATTTCACTTTAAAAAGTGTAATTTCTATGTTATCTTCACTCTGGCATATGTTGCTTTCACTTTCTTTAGCTTTTACAAGTGTCATTTTTCTATTTTCTTACTATCGCAAGGGTTACTTCTAACTATTTCACTCTTGTATGTGTTGCACCTTTGCACATCACTAGAGGTAGTTCTAGCATAATATTCCACATTATATGGTCATATAGATCATAAGAATATGCACTAGACACATTCCTATAACTTAGCACACTTTCTAATCATAGCCAACACGTCTCCCCCGATCGAGGTACAATAGGAAAGAAGAGGTGACAGACGGTGAGGTGGGTTGTAGGGCATGGGGGGTCGAGGTGAGAACAGGAACCTAACTGGCTCGAAGGACAAAGGTCGAAGAGGACGATGTGAGGCCACAAGCACAGGTGGGGCAACAGGAAGTACAGGGTTAAGGCAGATGTGGACGAGGGCAGAGGTGGGAGATGGCGACCCGGTGTCAAGTGTCAGAGAGGGCAGGCAAGAGAAGCTAGCAAGTGGCAAGGTGGATGGAGCGAGCCCACAGCAGGAGCATCTGATGGTAAGTGTGAATTTATGAAGGGAAATTATGGCAATGTCAGGGAAAACCCATCCTGAGTAAACCAAATGAGGGAATGGGTGGCGAAAGGAGGACAAAGGCAGGTGGAGAGTCCTCCAGATGGCAGGCGGGGTAGCTGGATAGAGAAACAAAAAGGTAAAATAGTTAGGAGAGGAGGCATTTTCATGCAGAGAGCGAAGGAAGGATGTGTTGTGGAAGGTGGTTGAAGTGGGTTGGAGGACGTTGAGCTACAACGGGGTTTCGTCGACAATTTTTGGTATGTTATCTCGGCTCCCACTCTAGACTACATGGAAAAAATGATTTTTACAAAGGATTATTGGTTAATGACTATGGTAACTCAGGATGAAGTAAGAGTAGAAACCCGTTTCATCTGGGGATTTGGGTCAATAACCTAGAGTGATTTTGCCTAGAATTCCATTGAGGTGAGGGGGCTCGAGAACTCTATAATGGGTCTCTGGGTAGATAGGTCCCAAGGGATAGTGGCTTGTTGGGAAGTCCTCTGGGTTTTTACAATGGAGGTAGGATGAAACCGGTCGCACCGGTATGGTGGAGTCTGTGGCATGGGAAGGAAGAATTTATAGTCTTGGGTGGGGGGACAATCACCTTTTGGGATCTTGCAGCAAGGCTACGTAATGTCCACATTGAGTCGAGCCCAAACATGGGTGAAGGTTGAGGGCCCAAAAGTAGTATCATGGGTAGCAACGGGGATAGGGAAGTTGCAACGAACTCAGATAGCGAAACATCGAGGAGAAAATCCCGGTCTTGCCCCTCTAATGGGACCTAGAATAAGGATGCCTGCGCATTTGTTCATTCTGAGAAGAATTATCCCATCATTTGGGCTGGGGATAAGTGGGGGGAAGATACTTTAGTAGGGAGGAGAAACAGAGAAACCCCGGGGGCATTGGGAAACTGGGTTCTTAAAAATCCAACAAAAAACCACAATAATGAAGTGGAGGAAGAAAGCCTCAATTTCCCTGAGGAGGATGGGGGGAATTCGGGTGATAAATAGGGCCACTACAATTCTTGAATCTGAGAGTGATTGGAAAATCTCGAGCTGGACAAGCCTATGTTTACTATGTTCAAAATAGTTCTGATTGATAAGGAATTTTCACTGGTTCATGTTTTAGGTAATATAGCTACCAAAGTGCAACAAACCCCACATTTTGAAACTCATATAGTGCTCCAGCCTAGGAATAGGTGAGTTACCCAGGAGAAGTGATATTAAGCTGGAAGAAGAACGGGATGGAAAAGGAGGGAAAATAAGCAAGAAAGAGAGGAAATAAAGGAATGGGAAAGGTAGGAAAAATGTTGAAAGTGTTGGAAGCAACCTCCAGCAGAGGACCAAGCAAAAGAGGAAGGAAGATTGGGAAATAAAATATGCAGAACCTGATAAATACATATGTGGTTGGCACATCGCCGGAGGTGAAAGCTCAAATATCCAGGTGGGAGAGGGAGATAAATGATAGTGTAGAAAATTAGGAGGTTGAGGCAAAAGAATGGGAAACCATGGTTAAAGACCTCAAGAATACCAAAGGATGACAAACATTGTTCTAGTAAACAATTCAACAGTATTGGGTCATGAAGAATATACTGGCCCAAGCAATGACAACATATAAGGAGCGAGAGGAACTAGAGGAGGTTAGACCAGCCGAGCCTACTATGAAAGATCTACACAGGGAGATTGTAGCTGTCCAGATGAAATTGTACCGAAACAACCTCACGGTGAATAGGATTGAACAAAGCCTACAAGACATGAAGAGAAGAGAAATCCTAGGATCTAGTGCAAAAGCCCCAGTCCCAGTGCACTCATCAGATGAATGAAGCAGGTCTTCAAATATAATTTTGTTTAAATGTCAACTAGAATTTATTGTTTTAATTTTAATTTAATAGTTGATAAAACTGCCAATGTAGCCTGGATGGTCATGAAAACTCTCTTTAAATTTTGGACATCTTTCAACGTAGACAAGTGGCCAATAGACCTGGTTTCCTACGAGCAGGTTGAGGCCACCTGCAAATTTTGTTAAAGATAGCCTTATGTTTAGAAAATATTAATAGAAAAAGGATCTACCAAGCTTACACAAAAAAAATAGTCGACACATGTCTCCAACTTGTGTTCTAAGTGTCACAATGCTACATTTCAATTGTCGCTTTGTCGTCGTTTCAAGTTGTGATTTCTAATCATGATTCCCGTGCATTCCCATGGATTATATTTATGGAATTAATGTGTGTAATATATGTTTGATTTTTGTTTGGATGTTTTTCCCTCTCTTACTATATTGATCCCACACTTAGCCATTCTGGAGGTCTTCTCAATCCTCCTGCCCAGTGCAATTTATGGAGGCATTAACCCTCTTACCAGGTGATGAGCACAACTTATTCATGAGCCTCATTGATGAAATATCTTGATCCAGGTGGATATTGGTGGCCACCCACCTATTCCACTTGAACACCCAACATTATTTCTTTCATATTGTTTCTTTTAGTTTCCTTAATTGTAGCACAATTTACTATTTTTGGTAGTTTTTCAGGTCCTGAACTTCTGGAGCCGTTTTGAGTCCTAAATGAAATTTATTTTTGGAAAACCCACAATGTGCCACATGGGTTTGAAATTGAAAGTTTCAATCCTTAGATATATTTTTCTACCAAGGTATCATATGTGTCAAACAAAAATTGTATGCCAAAGTTAGACCCTAGGAATTTGGTGTACCAACTAACCCTGACAGGGCCCACAAACTTTTGGTGCTTCATCTCATAGTGTTACATTTCTAGATGTTTGGGGTTTTCCCTTATTTCTCAATAATAAAAATGCTTATGAGCCTCATTGTAACACATTTTAGAGGCACTTAGATGCCACATCTCTTCTTAGAGATTAACTACCATTTCCTGAGCTGGATTATTTCCATTTTGCATGTAAACAGTTTTCAATATTTTGTTATCAATGAATTGAAGTTTAGTGTTCATTGTAGCTCTATTTTTATGTTTATATTTGTATTTAATTTTGTTCTTTCATAAATCTACATTAGTGGTATCTGAGTGGTCTTCTCTTTCTCTATTTTACTATACATGTCCCTAATGAGGTCAGGGTATAAGGAGTTAGGGATTGAACATTTCAAACTTTGCAAGAATGGCTCAACTGACCCCAAAAACCTCCCATGACAAAAGAAAATAAAGATGAGGGAGCTGGAGATCCTTTAAAAATATTGCTCGAAGAATCCCTCGAGAAAAAAAAGAATGTGATGATGGAAAACTTTTCCCAGATCCTTCGACAGATGCCCACAAGTAATGCATCTTAATTTGATAACCACTTTGGAGGCGTCACTCCCTTCAAGATACAAGTAAACTTTGAAATTACTATATTTTAAGGTGAAATAGATGCAAACATCATAGATACATGGTTAAATATGTTGGAAGGATATTTTTTGGTTCATGATTTATCCAATAGGGAAAATAAAATATTTTTCACTCCTAAAAGTCGCCCCCCACATCAAAGACAAATGGGAAACCTACTGGGAGCATAGGGACGAGAGAGAACCCTCACTATTTTCAACCACATCCACTTGGAATTATTTTTGAGACACCATCGAGGAATAGTATTTCCCTGGTGGGAACTATGAAGATAAGTACATAAAGTGGATCACACTATGGCAAGGGACGGACCAAGACGTGCCAAAGTTCAAAAATATTTTTCATACCCTTTGCATGAAGTTGGGTATCAAGGATTCTGTGTGAAATCTACTACTCAAGTACCATGGTTATCTACACAAATACATCCAATATGATATGGAGTTATTGGACATATCCTTGCTTGGCACCGCCTATCGATATGTTGTCAAGATCAAGAAGAACTAAATATAAGGAGTGAGACTTTGGATATGTGAATCTGAAGTAAGGGAAAGGTACCCCCAAACTGCATAACAAAGGAAAAATCCAAGGTGGGGTGATCCAGGACAACCCGTCGAAGCTAGATGAATATAACAACACCACAAAGACAAATAAGGACACAATAAAGTGGTGTGAGTTCCACAAGAGCCCACTCACAGCACATGTGAGTGTTGATCCAAGCAATCACTAGTGGCTGAGATGAAGGCTTCAGATTCAGATGCATATTCCAACTCCAAGTTAGAACCTAACAAGGGGAATGAAAAAGGGAGGTAGATTATTGATGCATAGCCTAATGTCATTGTTGTCACCATCAAGATCCAAAAATTTGAGCCCGAAGATCCAAAAGAAGGGGGGTATCTCTTCCACTCATAGATGTGGGTGATGGGGTCTCCATTGTAGTTCATTTTCAATAGAAAGATCCAAAAGAACCTCATATGAGCAAATTTTGTTAAGCACTTGGGCCTAGTGACCACACCACACTTGCAACCATACACCATTAGGTGGCTCCACCAAGGATGAGATATTCAAATCAACCAACAGCATTGTCTTCCCTACAACATCAAACCATTCACACATGAGGTATTGTGTGACGTTTCTCCTCTTTAACTTTGTGATGTATTATTAGGCCAACCATAATTCTGGAAGAGACATGATACTATGAGTTGAGGCCTCACACTGTTATTATTACTTTTGCAGTAAGATATACAAAATATCAGAGGTATCCCCACCTACTTCCATCTCTTTGAGCTATACTAAGCAATGCAGTAAGATCATCTCCCAGACTTGGACATTTGTTTTTCTTTCTGATTTGTTATCAAAGTAAGGGGACGATCATGGCCATATCTATGGCCCCTAGGAAGGTTTCTGCCGTGCAGCAAAGGTAGGTGGATAAGGTCGTGGAAGAATATAGGGACATCTTCTCCTTGCCCATAGGGGTACCTTTGCATTGTCAAGTTAATCATTCAATAGATTTGACTCCCGGGGCACCTCTATCCAATGGGTCAATATATCAGTGCTCTATTATGGAAAATGAAGAAATGAAGCGGAAAATCTAGGAGTTGCTACAAAATGGCACATTTGACCAAGTTCCTCACCTTGTGGGAGCCCGATTGTACTTATATAGAAGAAGGATGTGATCCAAAGACCCTACATTGATTATCAAACACTAAATAAAATCATTGTTAGGAATAAGTATCCAATCCCATTGATTGATGACCTTCTTTACCAACTCAAAGGGGCCAATTATTTTAGCAATATTGACTAAAATTCCAACTATCACCACGTTCCAATAGAACCTATGGATGTATGGAAGACTGCTTTCAAATCCAAGGAGGGCCTTTTTGAGTGGTTAGTCATGCCTTTTGAGTTGAAAAATTCCCCTGCAAATTTTATGACATTGATGGATGACATATTCCATCCCTTTACCAACTCATTCATGGTTGTATATCTAGATGAAATCCTCATATTTGGTAAGAGTTGGGAAGAGAACTTGCAACACATTCAACAGGTCCTCCAAACCCTGCGGCAACACAAACTATGTGCCAACTTGGAGAAATGCATCTTCAGCATGAGACAGGTCCAATATCTGGGTTACATCACTTATGAGAAATGTGTACATGTGGGTCTAGCTAAGATCAAAGTCATTCAGGATTGGCCAACCCTGACCACCCTAACAGAGCTTCGCAACTTTTGGGCCTTGCCAATTTTTATCGAAGGTTTGTCTTGGGATTCTCTCATGTCACTTGGCCTTTGAGTCAAGTTACCAAGAGTAGAGAGAAAGCAATTTTTTTTTTGTATCAATCCCAATAGAAGGAATTTGTTGAGATGAAGCACCACCTCTACTCTACAACAGTACTCACATTGCCAGACCTACAACAACCATTTGAAATTGAGATAAACGCCTTTGAATATGCTATTGGTATGGTTCTCACTTAGCAAGGGCATCTAATGGCCTATCATAGTTAGACATTTTCCGACACAATTCATAAATACCCCACCTATGATAAGGATATGTATTCCATCATTCAAACTTGCCAACAATGAAAACATTACATTATGGGGAAGGAGATGGTCATCCACACAGATCACTGACCCCTTCATTTTATACAAACCCAAGGGAAGTTTTAGAACAATCACCATCAAAAGTGGTCCACATATTTGCAATAATTCCATTTGAATATCAATTACAAGAATGGAAATGCCAATCATGTTGCATATTTCCTCAATCAGCCACTGGTTGCAGGAATGACCACTATTCTCAACTCTTGTGGCCACGAGACCTATGGATGACTGAAACTATATAAAAATGATTTAGATTTCACCACCAAATACTAGATGCTAGTGGATGCCAATCAAGTTCCAAATTTCCACCTCCAAGATGCATTATTATGCTACCAGCCACCTCTGTGTTCCTTCAAGTGAGCATGCTAAGCTGATCTGGGAGGCACACTAAAGTCAGGTCATAGGACACTTTGGTGTGGAGAAAAGTATGTCCACAATACATAAGTATTTTTATTAGCCAAATCTATGATAGGATGGTGGAAAATTCATCAGATATTGCACTTCTCGTTCCATCGCCAAGCCAACTATTAAGACAAAAGGATTGTATACTCCTCCTATTACTCCTAGTCAGCCTAGGAATCCATCTCCATGGACTATATGTCTATCCGTTCTTCTACCAAGCATAGTAGTGACTCTATATTTGTGGTCATCAACAAATTTCCTAAGATGGCCATATTTACTGCCTGCAAGAAGATTATCACAACAGAAGCCATTGCCAAACTCTTCTTTGGAAGAGTGTGGGTACATTTTGGGGTCTCGCAGACCATTATTTCATATTGGGATAGCAGGTTCCTAAGTGTTTTTTTATCGATCCTTTGGTCATTGTTGGATAACAAGCTCACCAAATCAACTACATTCCACCCCCAGATTGATGGCCAGAAAAAGGTCGTCAATAGGATGATTGTGCACATACTACACATGTATAACTCTAAGGATTCTTGGACGTGGGATGAGAGTCTTCCTTATGTGAAACACAACTATGACAAAGCTCTCCATAGCTTTACTGGCCACAAGCACTTTGAAGTGGGCCTAGAATTTCAACCATTGTGTTCCCTTGATGTTGCACTACCTTTTTCAACTACATAGGAGGAATTTTCCCATGTTCAGTTTGAAGATGATAAATCCACCAAGTATATTGAGTTTATTCAAAAGATCCACTAGCAAGTTCACAACATCCTAGGGAAATCCAATGCCAAATACAAACAATGACATGATCAACATCGGCTGCCCCATAAGTTTCATGTGGGAGACAAATTTTGGTTACATATGCAGAAAGAGTTCCTCGTTGGATCCCATCGTAAGCTTCAAACACTATGATATGGGCCTTACACCATCACCAAGGTTATGGGAGACAATGTTTTCGAGCTTAGTATCCCACCATTACTTGGCTTGCACCCCATATTCAACGTGGATTGCGTTAAGCATTGCCACCAATGGAGCTCAACCCAAAATGCATTGAACATGCCACAATTGATTGGATCATGGAAACACATATCAATGCCTCTCGCAAATAGAGTATCCAACTGTATTGAGTTGTCAAAGTTGTCCAACTCTTGCACCGGGGAAAGTGGCTCACCAAGGACCAAGTTCAATAGGAATTTCTCCATCTCATGGAAGCACTCAACAAAATGGGGACCATCGCTTCCTAAGGGGGGAGGAATGATCCAGGTGGATATTGGTGGCCACCCACCTATTCCACTTGGACCCTCAACATTTTTTCTTTTAAATTATTTCTTTCAGTTTCATTAATTGTAGCAAAGTTTGCTATTTTTGGCAAAAAAAATTGGAAAATGGGAAAACCAATAAATTGCATTCGGGGTTTTCATTTGAAAGTTGTACTCCTTAGATATATATTGCTAATGAGGTATCATACAGATCAAATAGAGATTGTTTGCCATAGTTACGACCCCAGGAAGTTGGTGTACCAACTAAGCCCAACAACACCCACAAACTTTTGGCACTTGATCTCCTAGGGTCAGGTTTTTGGATGTTTGGGGATTTCCCTTATTTCTCAATAATAAAAATTATTGCGGGCCTCATTTTAACACATTTCAGAGGCATGTAGCCACCACATCTCTTATTGTAGATAAGCTACCATCGCTCGAGCTAGTTTATTTCCATTCTACATGTAAAGAATTTTCACTATATTGTTATCAATGAATTGAAGTTCAGTTTTCATATAGATTCGTGTTTTTGTTTGAATATGTATTTAATTTCATTCCTTCATAAATATGGATCATGTCTCCCTCCCAGATTTTTGCACTGAGTCTTTCCCAAGGTCAGTTCATATCATTGCACATTGAGAACCTTCAAAGCATGGTCACCTAATTCTTATTGCTTGTACTAACTCACTACATTGATATTTTATCAATTTTGCATTGCATAGCACATGGAGGACTTCTATATGATAAAAAGGACCTTCTTCGTCCCCTTTCAAAATTAAACTACGCAATGCAAAGGCCCTCCTTCCTTCACACTGCAGTGAACACCTTCCTAGCTAGGAGACTTAACTTTTTGCTTCTTGTCTCATCCAAATTAGTAATGTTCTTCCTTGGTGAGACTCCCTATACACATTTCAAAGTTCTAGTGGACATTCAATCCATGTCTAAGCCACTGCAACGTTAAACTTCACAATCATAAGAGTCTTCCTCTCAAGCACTGGACATTGCACAGTTACAATACCTAGTCCTCCTCCTCTGCTAACTGGAACCCCTCACTGCATAGTCATATTGTCCTACTTGGCCTCCTATGTGAATTGCAAAGTTCTATTCCATAGTGATACCCTCCCTTAGTCACTATGACGCTCAAATGTGCAATCATTGTCTTCCTCTCCCTTGAACCCTATGCACTATGCGGTTTCAATCAACAAGATCATCATCATTGGCTCTTACACTTGATCACTGTGATGGACCCTGAAGAGCCCCTCCTTATAGTGCATTATAGTTCTATTGAATAATGGTGCCTTCCCAGGCCACTTTTGAGCTGAACTATGCCATCCTCATAAGTCCTTCCTCCTTAGTCCTTACACAAGCCCATTACAAGCAAATTATTCCATGAGTAAAGCAAGGGTATAATAGATGATCTCGGGACTGATCTTGCCTTGTCATGAGTGAAATTAATTGATATGTGTACAATATTAGAATGAAAAGGTGATGCTCATAAAATATTCCAAGGAGAATAAACAAAGATGCACTTGTATAGAAGATGCACAAAGAAGAACTATCATGAAGACATGAAGCAATCCTGGACCATGATAGAATGATGACATTTCATGATGACTCAGAAGGTTCCAACACTGGCCCAAGACCCATTGGAGGGTGAAGATGAAGTAAAAATCAAATCTATCATGAGGAATTCAAGGTCAAAGCATCAAGGAGAGAAAGTTGGCATTTCAACATCATCATGAAGTTCCACGTCATCATTTATGGATGTAATTATGTATTTTCAAGAAAATGACAAATGTAAATTTGTGGAAGTCCAAGAGTCACTTGTGGAATATGAAAATTCACGTGTGGACCAAAAAGTCAATAGAAGTTCAAAGGTCACTTAGGGAGTGCAAGAGTCAAGAGGGAAGCTCAAGAGTCATGGGGATATGAAAGGTCATTCCTCTTGTTATAAATACACCCCCATAACTCAAGAAAAGGACTTTTGGATTCATATAATTTGGATATCTAGTCTTGGCTTCTCTACCTTGGCATAGGAGATAAGATCATTCTTTGGAGAAGAAATAAGTGACTTAATGTTCCACTATTGGAGTTAGTGTCTCACCATTGTCATTGTGTACTTATAATATTTCACTTAATAGTCAGAAGCTCATTAAGCCAACACATTTTCATGCATGTATCGTGAATATTGTAAGACTATTATTTAGATGTTTGTGGTATATGTTATGTTCATATGTACTAAAGAAATTTAACTACTTCATTGGATTTGGTGCTTATCTTGTTGAATGTGTGTTGTATTTTATTTAATGATTGTTGTTTATATGTAAAATATTTCACTAGACAAATAACAAATATTTCCTTACTCTCATATGCCTCTCTTAGGATAGTACTATTACTTTCCTTCTATAGACACACTCTTGTCTCCCCTCTCATGAAAATATCCTCTTACACATTGCAATTGGTGTTTCACAGTGTCAACTTACTTGTTGATTTCAAAGGCTATGTCTGTAATCTCTTATGTTATCCATTGTAGTCAAGGAAAACCTTATGTTATGGTGTTCGGGATGATACTCCATATGAGGCTCCTACTCCAAATGATGTGAGGTCTAATTGAGACTTCACATCAGAGAGACCCCTTACTATTGGAAATATCTAGCATCGTCAACATAACCCAAGGGAGAGTTCCAACTAGAACCACTGTGCATCCTAGATAGGAGGTACATCATGCTCTGAAATCGAGTGATAAATAAGGTCAAGGTGTAATGGAAGCACTTTGGACTCAATGAAGCCACTTAGGAGATGGAAAAGCAAATAAGGGTATTATACCCATTTTTTTGATGACTAAATGGATGTAAGAGTTGTGTTATAAAAATCATTTTTTTCTTTTGTTATAAAACATTGAGGACAATGTTCCTTTAAGGGGCATGAAGAGAGGGACACATGGATCCATGGACTAAGGGAGGGAGAGAGAGAAATGGGAGAGTGGTATCTATTAGCATAATCAAACTCACCACCACCAAATAGATTGAAAGGAGTGATTGGACATGAAGAAGTGTCCACGAATCCCTAATTCCATGATGTGAAGGGAAAGGGAAGCAAACATCCTGAAAAGAGGAAAAAAAAGTAGGTATATCCACGAAAATAAAGATAACATAGGAGAAGAGAAAGTGTACGCAAGGGGGAAATCTATTGAGATTGATGTTTAGAAGAATTCGAGTGTAATTTCCCCTATAATGATGAATGAAGGCGGTTGGATTGTGGTTTCCAAGTCAAAATGGCCAGCGGAATACTTAGCGAAGAATTGAACTAGGAGTACTTGCTAAGTAAGTTGATAAACCAGTAAGTTCTTGTTGAAAAGGTTGATACACTACTTAGTTCTTGTTGAAAGATTTGATAAATCACTCAAGTGCTTGTTGTAAGGTTGGTAAACCACTTAATTCTTTCTAAGTAAGTTGATAAACCACCCAAACAGTGAGCTACAAATTCCTGCATTGCTCGCCTTGAAAATACAGTTGATAAACCACCTAGAATATAGATTCATACTCCTAGATTTGATCAATACCCCAGCTAAGCCTAGGTTAAAGCATCCCCTCGAACCGTGGATCTAGCTTTGGGTTGTTCAACTACACGAGACTTATTGTGGTGTAGCTAGCCTGTGAGTGAGTGGAGAGTTGAAGTCCCTCCTTCAGTTTCCAGTGATCTCTAACTATTTAGATAAGTGTAATGATTTGTATATATTTGAATGTGAATGATTAACTTGACCAGTGTATTATTGATTAATGTATGGTTCAACATTAATCTTGAATAGTCACTGAAAATCGTTATATGTACTTGGTGGACTAGTGTTTTATATGTTGTAATGGCTAAGTTGGAGTATTATCATTATGTGACTGTAATGAATGTTTCATGAACTACGTGAATACTTGTGCAATTGTCACAATAGTTACATGAGGTCACACAAGTAATTTTTATCACCAATGTTATATATGTTGATATGCTTATGAACTTGATGGCTCACTACTTTCCTTAACACTATATATTATTTCACATATGATGAGGGTGAATTTTATGTTATGTTTTAAGTGAAGACTCTGCTAGAGTTGTGGGCCTTTGATTTTAAAAGTGGTGTGTTTAGTCTTTAATTCCACACACCTGCACATTTTTATGATATCTTGAGGTTTAATGAGTAATCATGGCCTATAGTGTTTTGGCTAAATATGGCCCTTGGTGCCATTCCTTTATTTTATTGTTAAGATATAATGTAAGTTAGGTATGATGGTGCCATCGAAATCCATTATGGCCATCGTGTAATGATTTTGAGGGATTATTTTTAGAACTTGGTTTTATCCCTAGAATTTACTGATTCTAGGAAAATAGTTGCCTTAATAAGTTCTGATAAGAATTCCTTAAATACTTTCCTCCTTACAAGTTTGATAGAAACTTAGGCCTTGTATCTGAGACTAAATGGTCTCATGGAAGTCTTATATCTGAGGTCAGATGGGTCTTGGCCAGACCCCATATCTGGACCAGATATCCTTTTAAATGCAAAAATCATAGGAGTCAAATGTTTATTCAATTGTAGTATATCTGGGGTGGGGCCTCTTAAAGACTATATGAACGAGGCTCAAATGTAAAAGGGTCTTGATTTTGGAAAACAATGGAGTGTATCTTTGATTTTAGGATTCTCGAGTAATTGCAAGGATTGATCACTTCCATCATAGAAACTTAAGGGAACCCAACAAAATTGAGAAACAAGCCAATAATCTTAACATATGTTGATGATTGGAAATTAAATGAATTTTGAATTCTTATTCTTTCTTCATAAATATCTTAGGTCCCTTCATCTTCCTCTTTTTTTTAAAAACTATATATAAATAAAATAAATTCATTCATTCATTTATTTATTCATTTATTCTTCATTATATTACTTATATTATTAACATAAATACTATTACTTTAAATAACAACTTTTGTTTTAATCATAATAATATATTAGAATCATATATATATATATATTTGTAATATAAATATATAATAATATTTGGATTTTTTAGCGAGTGTTAATAACGATTTCGTAAACTACTTATATTATTATATATTATACGTTTTAATTGATTACAAATATTATAATATAACAAAATATTATATTATATATATATATATATATATATAATATATATATATATATATATATATATATTAAAATTAATTTTGATCCTATAACCGTTAGTTTCTTGTAGCTAATTTTCATTAAGTATTATCTTATAAAAAAATCTTTAATTTCTTAGTAAAAATGTTACAAACTCGTTTTAACCTAATAATCATTATAACCTAGATTTTTATTATTTTTTTTTAATCATAATAGCACATTTAGAAATTCTTATTATATATATATATTTTCTTATTATATAATTTAATAAAGATTAAGATATAATTTTTATTATAAATGTTTACTTTTAAATTTTTTTTTTAAAGCTATTTTTTTTTTAAATTGATTTTGATTCCATAACAGTGATTTTTCTGTAGTTTATCATACATTTTGAGTGAGTTTAATTGTTAAAAGTATGTGTTTCTTCTTGAGAGGTCACAAGTTCAAAACCAGAGGGGGGTAGAGTATGTATGCCATTGTAGACTTAGCAGTCAAATCGTTGTGCGAAGGTGGGTCCCTCGTCCCACAAACAAGGGGGTCTCATACACTAATTTGGTGTCTAGCTTGATCGTGACCTTAAAATTGGAGATGTATGTGTGTGTATATATATATATATATATATATTATATATATATATATTATATTAATATATATATATAATCTTATAAAATAGAAATTTTAATTTCTTAGTAAAAAAAGTACAAAACTCCTTATAACCTAATGTTCATTTATTAATTTAATATTAAATCTTATTAATTTATTTTACTCTCTCCAACGTTCATATTTGGAAATCTTAGCTATTTAAACACATTGATAGATTGGATTTTTCATCTTTGTCCTAAGAATGAACCACAATGGATGGTTCAAAACGTCAACCAAAAAGAGTGATTATGTGATTAATCAAGAAAACAATCTAAAAAAATATAGTGTATCTAAAATGGGGCCTACTATGAGAATTATAGGCATGAGGACTTGTAATACATGGAAATTGAATTACATCTAATGGATCGTTGGTTGTGCCATTATTAAAATATGTGGTCACTCATATTTTCCCTTGGCCTTGACAAAACAAAGAGTTGTGGAAATACATGGTGGGGTAGGTCTTGTGGGTCCTGCTACTGTGAGATGAGGTAAAAATCTCCATGAAGGTCTGATGTGGTCATGTGGGTGCTACCCTATACCATGGGTGACATGGCAGAGCCATGTAGGTCATGTTGGGGTGCCATGTGGCAGTGCCTCACTGAAGTGGCAAGGGTTAATGGGCTAAACTTGAAATGGGTGTAACTTTCAATCCGAAACTCGGATTGAGATAAAATTTATATCACCGAAAAACACTTGACAAGACAAATTCGATGGTGATAATGGATTTTATTTTCATCGAAGGTGGAAGAAGAGTATTTTTGTAACCTGGTCTTCATACCAAACCTTGGAAATTGGGTAAATTTTAAAGTAACACCTTCCACAATCGAAGAATAACCCAAGGGGTGGGGGGGATAATTTTATATATATAAAGAAGGAAGTGGGGTCCACAATAAAGAAGACTAAATATCCAACATGGTTAACAATGATGACCTACATAATTAAGTCAATCAATATAGAGAGAAAGGCAATAGAACGAGATATCATCTAAATAACATGGAAAAGACATAGAGAAAAAATTGGGGAAGGACACAAGTTGTTTCCAAAGAAAATGAATAATCTAATAGAGAAAGGGAACGCAATTGGTAATCATTTCACAAAATTCTAATATCGATGGCAATATGACCTAAGAATGAGGAGTGACGACAAGGACGAAACTACCATGACACTTAACTACCATGGAAAAAATAGTAATCAACTATTTGAGAAGGTAGATACATTAACATCACAACTCTTCTTCTATCAAAGGATGACACCTAGTCCATAATGCAATTTAATAGGACCATCAAGAACAACCTAAAATATTTTTTTCAAACAATTAATATCACATGAATTCTAGATAGGAATCATCAACGAATTAATAAGGAATTACCTAAGTATGAAATTAAGCACCATATTAGTGGAGTCGTTTTTAAGGTGAACAAAATGAAGTGGAATTTTTAATCAAATCCTCTATTAGGTGAAAAGGAAAAAATAATGACAACTTCCAACAATTTAGAAGGGGAAGTTGACAACTAGTTTGTATTGGTGAACACAAAAATGTGATGTTTGTTCCTTTCATTGGAAAATATTTACAACTACCTTATTAAAAATGTTTCATGGTGAGGAAGATGATGATTTGTCCAACAAATTTGTACATATTAAATTGAATGGAAATGTAAACAACTATGCACATGAATGAGAAGTTTTGGCAACTAGATAAAATGGATTTACGGACAAGCAGTTACCAATAATGTAGATTTTTGGACAAAAATATTATATATGTAGTGAAATAAAGCTAAGGAATCCTAAATCAATTAAGGATTCCACGTCCACAGTAAAATTTATCGAGCAAAAGAACAATTTCAACAAGCCATATTATATGGGTCTAGAAAAAATCAAGCAAGTACTTGAAAGAAAGGTAAAAAAAAGTACCCCACAGACAAGTCTCACAAGTATATACCTTCTTTAAGAGAAGAGGAGAAACAAAACCACAAATAAAAAAAGTAATGGGTCAACATGATTTGGTAGGATACCCAAGAATAGATGTAACAACAAAACACTGTATATACATGAAACCAAGGAACAATCTAATGCTTCCAATAGTGACTTGAAAGAAGAATATAACGAAAAATAATAATATTCCAAATATAAAAGATAAGGAGGCCAAGCCCAACATAATTCTTGTAGAAATAACAAGAATAGAACAACCCCAAACTTTGAAACTAATAGGTCATGTAAAAAAGGAAAATGTCACCATACTCATAGACACAGGAAGTACCCATAACTTGATAAATATAAATGTTGCAAAATAACTAAATTTGTTCATATTTCCAACTACAGACATAAAAGTAATCGTAGCTTTTATAATCCTTGTGCCTTAAATGATCCAAGAGGATATTGGTGGCCACCCTCCTACTCCACTTGGACCCCCAACACTGTCTCTTTTATTTTTTTAGTTTCCTTCATTGTAACACAGTTCAGAGGCATGTAGCCGCCACATCTCTTCTTAGAGATAAGCTACCATCGCCCGAGCTAGTCTTATTTCCATTCTGTTTGTAAGCATATTTCAGTATTTGATATTAATGAAATGAAGCATTATTTTTGTTGCATCTTTGTATTTATGGTTATATCTGTAACTTGTTGCAATCCTGTTTAAATTTGGACCAATGGTATCCGAGCGGTCTACTCTTTTTCTATTTTTCTTTGCATGTCCCCAACGAGGTCGAGATATAAGGAGTGAGGGCTTGAATTGGTCAAACCTTTGCAAGACCAACCTCACAAATCCCAACAACCTCCCATGTGGGAAGAAAATAAAGACGAGGGGGTAGGAGGTCCTTTCAAAATCTTTCTCGAAGAAGCCCTCGAGCAATAGAGGAACGCGATGATGGACAACTTTGCCCATATCCTTTAGAGGCTACCCAAGGGCGACACATATACTTCCCATATTTGAGGGCTAGATATATGTGGATGTCGTAGATAAATGGTTAAATCTACTAGAAGGATATTTTTGTGTTCATGATTTTTCCAGCTGGGAAAAGATTACTTTTTCTCTTCTCAAAGTTGCCCCCCATGTTAAGGGCCAGTGGGAAACCTACTATGAGTAGAAGGATGAAATTACGCCCACACTATTTTCTTCCGCACCCACATGGGATTCGTTCTAGGATGCCATCAAGGTGTAGTACTACCTTGTTAGGAGCTACGAGGATAAATACATAAAGTGGACCACACTGTGACAAGGAAGGGACCAAGACGTGCCGAATTTTACCAATGCTTTTCATACCCTTCGCACAAAGTTGGGTATCAAGGATTTTGAGAAACATTTAGAACTCAAGTACGACGACTGCCTACATAGGTACAATGAGGATGAGATGGAGTTCCTGGACATCTCCTCACTCGAAATGATGTACCGATACGTTGTCAATATCTAGAAGAATCTTAAACAAAAAAAGCGAGACTTTGGATCTGCAAATTCGAAGCAAGGGAAAGGTTCCCCCAAACCACAGAGAAAAGGGAAAGGCCAATGCAAGGCAACCCAAGAGAATCCATTGAAGCCACAAGAAAAGAACAACACCATGAAGAACAATAAGGACATGGGAAAGTGGTTTGAGTTCTATAAGAGCTCCACTCAGAACATAAGTGAGTGTCAAGCCAAGTAGTCACTTATGGTCGAACTGAAGGCTTCTGAATCCGACACATGTTTCAACTCCGAGTCAGAACCCGAAAAGGGGAATGAAAAATGGAAGCAGATAATTGACGCATAGCCCAGTGCCACTATAGCCACCACCAAGATCCAATGATTGAGCTTGAAGATCCAGAAGAGGGAGAGCACCTATTCCACTCACATATGTGGGTGAAGGGTTCTCTGCTACAGTTCATTGTCGACAACGAGAGCCAAAAGAACCTCATTTCAGTAGATTTCATGAAGCAACTGGGCGTACCAACTACAACACATACGCAACTATATACCATTGGGTGGCTTGACCAATGAAAAGATCTTCACATCATCCAACAATGTCGCATTCCCTACAACATCAATCCCTTCACAGATGAGGTACTATGTGATGTTTCTCCTCTTGAAGTTTGTGATGTATTATTAGGAAAACCATACTTATGGAAGTTACATGTATATGAGTCTAAACCTCACTCTGTCATTATTTATTTGGGTACTAAGTTATATAGGACACTGGAGGTAGCCCCACCTACCACCATCTCTTTGATCTTTGCTAAGTAATGCAGTAAGGTCATCTCCCAAGCTAGGAAATTTGTTTTCTTTATGATTTTGTCTCAAATTAAGGGGAAGGTCATAGCCACATCCATGGCCCTGCGAAGGGTTCCTCCTATTAGCTCTGCTACATACTTCAATTTTTTACGGATCAAATGCAGGTCTAGCCGTGTGTTATGCTCATAAGGCAGATCGCAACAGTCTTTTCCCCATTCTCCTTCATTTTTCCTACACTCTTATAACTCACGCTACCCCTGTTTTCCTCCATTTTGCCTTCGAAACCCTGTGTAAGCCCCTGTTCTGTCTATCCCCTCAGCGCTAAAGATTGAACCCATATGACTATATTCATGTGACCGCGCACCATAACTTGTCATTTTCCCGTCACATCAATAAAAAGTGCATAATCAACCTCCACCGTATGATCGTCCGTTGCATGATCCTACGACATACACTCCTCTCGTTGTCGAAACTTGCCCGAACATTAGTTTGCAGGGAAAGCGGTATTGGCCTGGTCACATCTGCCACGCATCGCCCTCCTATTGTGATCAAGCAGGTTTGTACGTTTGCCACCCACCTCCCATAGGCGGTGCGGGGAAAACCACTTACCATCGTCCCTCCCGTTCCCAATCATTAAACCCTGTGTGTTTTCAACTCGTGATCACCGTTGGATCTGCCCATATGAGATCCAATGACCCTCACCTATTTCGCTCTCACATCTCCCAGTAGACACTGCTAATCAATCTCTGCCACCCATTTACTCGATCGAATAGCTATCGTTTACTCTCGGTCCCACTCATTTGTTTTCCATGCAGTCTTTGCGACCATAGCCATTCTGCGCTGTCGGGGGATGAAGATGATCATCTACCAGCTTTGTGCAATTAAAGCTTCAACTACTGCATTCAACACATTGTGTACCCGAGAGAAGAAAAGGAAAGCCTCGAGAAGCTAAAGCATTTATCAATCATGGAGCTTCTTCTGTACAATACTCCACCTGTTCAGGAAGGACAACCGAACACCAGATAATGTCAAATTCACTTATTGAAAGTAGCAGATTATATCAGAGACCCATATCAGATAGTTAATGTGGTTGGTGGTCCATTATGACCCCTCCACGCATAGAATAGCATATTTTTTTGTAATCAACCTCTATATATATCCAGAACTTAGAATGTAATAGGGTTGATGGTTTTGGTTTTGATGTAAGGTTAAACTTCTAGAGACTATAACTATTGTGATACTTGCAACGTCTAGTCTTCATTTTCAGCTAATACAAGCTTCTTTTGATGTTAATTACTCTCTTTCCACTTCTTCTGTGTTCTAGGTTGTGCCTGTTATGCATTTATTCTTGTGCTCTTGATATTTAGCATTAGAGGGGCTGTCATCCCACCTCTGTGTTAAAATCTCGTATGTATCATTGAATGTGTTATGCAGGTTTCTGTTATATTAATGCCAGAGAGTTGTCATCCTGTCTGTGTATTGAGAAATAGATTTGCAGACCTCTTTACTGGTTGCACTCAGCCATCACATGGTCTTGTGCATCTACTGGTGTGGTCAGTTTTCTCCATGTTCACCTATTCCTTAAATTGTGAGTGATTGGTGGTCTAAAGCCTTGTAGTTTGGGGGTGTTCACCCATGTCTGGAGTTAAGCATAGTAGAAGTGGTTATTTGGCTTGAATATGCATCAGACCTTCCATTCATCCATTTCCAACATTTTGTTGAATTGGTAATGTTCCCAAGCATCTCCGATATACAACCTAGGAGAGTTTCTTGGGGTGATAACACCTCCAAGAAGCAGAAGCAAGTGGATATGGTCGTGAAAGAACACAGGGAAATATTCTCCTCCCCCACAGGGGTACCCTTGCATTGTTAGGCAAACATTTAATCGATTTGACTCCTGGAGCACCTCTACCCAACGAGCCGATATATTGTTGCTCCATTCTAGAAAATGAAGAGATCAAAAAACAAATCCAATAGTTGCTATAGAAAGGGAACATCCTACCAAGTTCCTTGCCTTATGGGAGCCCAATTGTACTTGTACATAAGAAGGATGGGGACTGAAGGCTCTGCATTAATTATCAGACACTAAACAAAATCACTGTAAGGAACATGTATCCAATCCCATGGATTGATGACTTATTGGACCAACTCAAAGGGGGGAATTATTTCATCAAGATTGATATCAAGTCTATTTATCACCAGGTTCCAATAGATCCTACATATGTATGGAAGTCTTCCTTTAAATCTAAGGAAGGCCTTTTTGAATCATTGGTTATGCCCTTTGGGTTGAAAAATTCCCTTGCTTATTTTATGAGGCTAATGGATGACATATTGTGGCCCTTCACCAACTCGTTTGTGGTGGTTTATCTAGATGACATCCTCATCTTCGATAAGAGTTGGGAAGAACACTTGCAACACATTCGATGTGTCCTTCAAACCCTTCAGCAGGATAAAATCTATGGCAACTTGGAGAAATGCACCTTTGGCATGAGTCGCGTCCAATACTTGGGTTACATTATAGATGAGCATGGTGTGCATGTGGACTCAACCAAGATCCAAGTCATTCAGGATTGGCCAGGCCCTACCACTCTAATGGAACTTCGTATCTTTTTGGGACTTGCAAATTTCTATCAGAGGTTCGTGTTGAGATTCTCCCATATCACTTGGCATTTGAGTCATATTACTAAGGGCGGGGCGAAAGGAAATTTTTCTTGGTCTGAGTCCCAACAAAATGCATTCATTGAGTTGAAGCATCACTTCTGCTCTGCACTGGTACTCACACTGCCAAACCTGAAACAACCATTTGGAATCAAGAGAGACACCTCAGACTATGTTATTGGTGTAGTCCTCACCCAAAATGGGTATCCAATTGCCTATCATAGTGAGACACTTTCCAATACAATTTGGAAGTACCCCGCCTATCATAAAGAGATGTATTCCATCATGCAAGCTTGCCAACAATGGAAGCACTACATTCTGGGGAAGGAGACAATCATCCACACCGATCATTGACCTTTTTAGTTTATATAGACGCAAGAAAAGTTGCAAAATGACTGCCATCAGAAGTGGTCTACATATCTACAACAATTCCACTTGAACATCAAATAGAAAAAGGGTAGCACCAATCATGTTTTAGATTGCCTCAGTCGGCCCCCAATTGAAATGCTGACTACTGTTCTCAACTCTTGTGGTCACGAGACCTATGGATGGCCACAACTATAAAAAAATGATCCAGAGTTTGCCTCGACATACTAGATGCTAGTAGATGGCAAGAAAGTTTCTGATTTCCACCTCCAGGGCACATTATTATGCTACCTAGGCCACCTTTGTGTTCCTTCAAGTGAGCATGCTAAGATGATTTGGGAGGCACACTACAATCAGGTCATAGGACACTTTGGTGTGGGGAAAAGTGTGGCTATACTACAAAAGTACTTTTATTGGCCCAGACTCCAACTAGATGTTGGGAAATATATCAGATCCTACACTTCCTGTGCCATTTCCAAGCCAACCATCAAGAAGAAATGCATGTACACTCCTCTACCTACTCCCATCCAACTGTGGGAATCCATCTCAATGGACCATATGTCTGGCCTGCCTTCTACCAAGCATGGTAATGATTGTGTATTTTTGGTCATGGACAAATTTTCTAAGATGTCTATGTTGGTGGCCTGCAAGAAGAGTATCACAATTGAGGACACTTCTAAACTCTTCTTTGAACGAGTATGGGTAAATTTTCGGATCCTGCAAACCATTATATCAGATCGGGATAGCTGTTTCCTGAGCACATTCTAGTCAAGCCTCTAGACACTATTGGACACCAAGATCGCCTAATCGACTACCTTCCATCCCCATATTGATGGCCAAACGAAGGTCATCAATATAATGATAATGCACATACTCTGCATGTACAATTCCAAGCATCCTCGAACCTAGGATGAGAGTCTTCCATATGTGTAGCACAGTTATAATAGAGCTCTCCATAGCTTGACTGGCCACAATCCTTTTCAAGTGGGTCTATGATTTCAACCATTATGTCTTATTGATGTTGCCATGCCTCATGTGGCTACGCAGACAAAATCCACACATGTAATATCTAAGGTTTATAAAGCAACCAGATTTATTTAACGCATCCAACACATCTGCCAGCAGGTTGAATACATCCTGGAGAAGTCAAATGGAAAGTACAAGAAGTGACACGATCAACATTGAGTTCCATGCAAGTTTCAGGTGGGCAACAAAGTCTGGTTGCATTTGCAAAAAGAACGCCTTACCGAAGCCCATCAAAATCTTAGACCAATCTGATATGGTCCTTACACCATTACGAAGGTTGTGGGAGACAATGATTTTGAGCTCTGCATTCCCCCATTCCTTGGCCTACACCTAATGTTCAATGTGGATTGCCTTCAACCATACTTCACACCATTGTTGGACACATCAAACATTGCAGAACAACTCACACCAACAAATTTAAATCCACATTGCATGGAACATGCCACAACTGATCGGATTATGGACACACAGATCAAGAACACTCGCCAACAAAATATCCAACTATATTAGGTTGTCAAAGCTGGCCAAATTTTGCACCAAGGAGAATGGCTCACCAGGGACCAAGTTCAACAGAAGTTTCCCCATATCATGGAGGCACTCACGCAATGGGGACCATTGCTTCCTAATGGGGGAGGATTGATCCAGGTGGATATTGGTGGCCACTCTCCTATTCCACTTGGACCCCCAACACTGTCTCTTTCAATTTTTCAGTTTCCTTCATTGTAACACAGTCCAAAGGCATGTAGCCACCACATCTCTTCTCAGAGATAAGCTACCATCACTCGAGCTAGTCTTATTTCCATTTTGTTTGTAAGCATATTTCAGTATTTGATATTAATTAAATGAAGTGTTATTTCTTCTGCATCTTTGTATTTGTGGTTATATCTGTAATTTGTTGCATTCCTGTTTAAATTCAGATCATTAAAAATGATAAGAAACAAACAATTATAGTCCTCTTTGAGGGGGAAACCTTCTTTTACAATGAATACAATGTATATGAAAATATTTGATGATTCTAAAAATAGGTATCCTTAGTATATATATATATATATATATATATATATATATATATATATATATATATAATATATATGATACAAAGGGTACAACAATTATAATAAAATGGGACCATGAGGTGTCTAGCCTACATAACAATATAATAATAGAAATCTAATCACTCAATATCTAGGGCTTAATAAGGGGTTATAGAGTTAACATGAGACTTATATAGGGTTTAACATGCCCCTCCACTTCAAAAAAGTGTTGTGCTCAACAATTGACTAGTTGTTAGTGATTTTGCGAGAATAAGTTATCTTCACATGTCATTCCTTTAACTGGAAGGTTCTTCTGTTTGATTATGTACACTACAATTGTTGGGTTACCTAGCTACGTAATCCCTATTTTAATGATACAATTTCTACTTGTGGTATGATTTTCCCTTCTTCATTTATCTCTAGTAAACTTCCTGAATGAAAATTAATATCATGGTCATGATATCGAATAGCTAGAAGACACATAGGAATTAATCCAAATACCTTGGGATGTTTGTTGATAGTTTTACAGAGATCCCCTAATATATATGATATTTACATTTGAACATTTAGTTAACATAATTGTGCCATTACACCCCGATGCCCCTTTTAGAGTAGTTTTTTCATTCCATTAGAGCTTATCACTTTAGAGGGTTTCCCTTGAATACCTCTAAGTTAATTTTCCTTTCCTTCTAAGGTAAATCTATGAAGAGATATTGAAAATTAGAGGTCATTGTTCCCAATAATTGTAACCATTGGACCCCTAATACAACATCAATACCACCCATTTGTATTACAATCATGATATTGTCCAACAAATACTCCCCCAATATTGAGCTTAATACTATGGAACTTCATTGAACAATTTATGGTGCCTCCATATGCAATCATTACTTGAAAATGTAGTGTTGGATATATGAAACAATTAAGAAATTTTTTAAATTTCTAATTCATGAAGTTATGGGTACTGTTGGAATCAATTAATGTTGTTACCTTTTATTTTTTATATATCTTTGTATCTTGAGGGTTTTTGGAGTATTGATGTTGCTCAAAGCATGACAAGAGATTGTTGGAGTAGTACTTGCTAGCTCTAGATCTCATGAAGTTTCCACTTCTTGATATTCTTCATCTTCACAATATACATAGAATGATTTCTTATCATTGCATTTATGCCTCTTACTATACTTTATATCACAATTGAAGCATATTCCCTTTTCTCTTCTTTAATCTATTTGTTTAAGAGTCAACATTGTCAGTTTAGGAGAGGAACATGATTTTTTCTATAGTTATTAGTGGTCATATTTTTACTTTCAACTTTCCTTGCTAGAGTGTAAGCACGCTCTAGAGATTTAGGTTCAAAGAGATGAACCTCATGTTGTATGTTTTCCTTTAAAATTACCATAAATATGTCTAACAAATTATCCTTTGAAATGTTCTTTACTCTAAGACACAACTTTTGGAGTTTTTGAATATGCTCAATAACTAAAACCTTTTTTTGATTATTTACCAATTAACTGAAGAATTTATTTCTCTTAATATCCCCATAATGTGTTATCAATTCTATTATAAAAAAGGACCAATATATAACATAATTCATTTTCCTTTCACAAAGCCATTAATACCATACATGTTGGTCTTGTTCTAAAAAAATGGATGCAATATTTAGCTTTTGTAAGGATGTCACTTGGTGTAGATGAAAGTATTGCTCCATCTAAAATATCCATGTTACATGATCATTCCCATCAAACTTACTCATATCAAACTTTGGAATGTAGTACCTCCTTGGTGCTGACTTGGAGCCCGAATGTGGATCTTGAATTGAAAATTCATTATTCCAGTTCTATGATTCAATATTTTCTCTCCAATTGTGATAACATACCCCCCATATGAGATTGATTCTCAACACCATGCTTGTAATTATGTTTATGATTTCCTGGAATCTCCACATCGTTTTTAGGGAGATATTTTAATAGATTGTTTTTTAAAAAATTTATTTCTTTGTGGATGGATTTTTATGTATATTCCTTGATATTTTTCATTTCTTCCTTATGTTTATACATTTTAATTTCTAATTCTTCCTTATTTTCATTCATATTCTTTTCTATCCCTTCCTTATTCACATTCTTCTTTTTCATTTATATTTTAATATTTTCTTGAGAACTTGATAAATCCACATTTTTTAGCATACTACCATCTATTTCGTTAAATTTCTTCTCTAATTGAGATAGCCTAAGTTCTAATGCTTCACGTTCTTCATGAGATAAGGATAAGCCTTCAATAGATTTAACTGGTGTAGTAGCTTTATTTGGAGGCATGTTGGAAAATGATATTTGTACTCCTCTTTATCACAACTTCCAGCCACTAAAAAAATATCTTCTTATCTTAAACGAATAGATCATTAGTAATTCACATATATTAATTTTGATAATATCATAACCCTTGAAGTTTTATTGATATATATTTAAGATTTTGGTTCTTGTGGATCTAAAAATTTGTTTTATAACACCTTAATCTTTCTTCTCCAAATTCCACTAGTGTGAATTGAATTTTATGTGACAAATGAAGGTTAACATAACTTTTCCAAAACTTGTTTATTATATGGCCTCTTCCACTAGAAAAACTTGTATAGCATGCCACGAGTTCAGTTATTCAAATATAATTCTAAAACCTATACCCGGGGTACTTTTGTACGTCTCCTAAAATCCCTGAATATTTCATCATATGAGAATTCCTAGAGGGGAAGATATAGACAAAATACCATGCTAACTTGTTTAAAATTTAATTCATGATTGTTCACAAACCTTAACTTCAATACAATGTAACTCTGAAAGTATAGCGGACTAAATTTTGAAACTTGAACTAGATATTCCTCAAGATTGATCGGAGAGTTAGAATTGATGTCAAAGATTAGAATCCTCATGAGGATCAAAGGCTTGAGATGGTTGTTTGTTTCTCCATTCACGCTCAGTCTCTTACTAGAGTACATCAAACTTTATTCTTACTCATACATGGTGTAGTAATCAAGATGTTAGAGAATGTTGGTTATTCCTAAGACACTTATAATATCACCAAAGTTACCCACAACTCTTGTTGGATCTATCACAACAAATAAGAAAGGCTCACCATCATCATCATTTTTCCATAGCGCATGAGAGAACCGGAGATAACTATAAAGGCAAGAAGGCATAGCAAAAAGAGATGAAATTGAATAATTTGTGAGAAATCTATTTATTTTCTAATGAACTTTGGCTAAGCAGTTTTGACATTTTTCTAACATTTCATTTAGTCTATTATAATCCAAGTTTAAAGTTCCATTTGTAGTTTTGGCCTTGGAAAATTTTGAGGAAGTTATGTAACTTACAATCATGTAGACATCCTAAATGTTATTGAGCCTTGTTGGTCAAAAATTGAGGAATTATTCTTCCCTTCAACCTATATGATACATACAAGTTCATGAATTTGATACTTGGAAAATCTCTACATGTTTTTGCACTACTTTCAAATTGTTCCCATTCATTTCAAACATAGTACAATCTAGAATTATATGTAATATATTTTCAAACCAAGACACACATATGGGTGTAGAAAATAGAGTCCATGTTTTGCAATATAGCATGACCTATTTTTTCGTAATTTTTTGAAAATTAGATTTGTGACAAACAAAATGGAAGGATATAACTCTAATGGAGTTCTTTCACTTCATCAAGAATAATTTCTTGTTTTGACCAAGTATTTTGAAATTTTGACTAGCTTTTTCATCAGTGGCAATAGTGAGAAACAAATATTCTATGTAAGAATTGTTGGTTGATGCTTCCATTTCTTGGTTCTACAAGAACACCTTTAATCCTTAAGATAAATTTTGAGTGATGTTTCCCATGGAAAATTTAAGGACCCAATTCATGGCTAGCTAAGGCATATTGTATCCTATATAAAGAGAAACTACAGAGCATCCATTGATTATTCTTAACATGCAACTTCACTATAGAAAATTGGAATGCATACAAAAATATCGTTGATGATAAGGGGAAATGGGATAGAGAAATTTTAGAGAAAGCACTTCAACAATGGCTAGAGATTCGAGAATTATGACACCGAGAGGAAGCATCCCTGATCACTACCTTCCATTACTTGTCTTGTGGGCCATATGTATTATGGATGGATAGGAGTGCCATTGTTTTTCCAATAAAAGGTCTAAAGTCCATAAAATATATTCTACAAACTACAAGGCTCATAGAAATCTTATGAGCAAAGGGAAAATCATAAGAAAACAAGGGAGATAGGAGAGCCAACAATCAACAAAAAAAATTCCCTGTGACTTCTTTAATGGAACAACTCAATAAGGTACTGGAAAAATTGGAGCAGGAGAAGTCCTTTGCCTTTTTTAGCCTTGTTGGATCTCATTTCATTATAGTTTTGGGAATCAAATCAATAATTCATTTGAATTGAAATCCAAGACAATTCTTGTGACAATAGCCTTGGAGGATGTGGTAACATGAACATATAAAATCAAAATTCATTACATCTTGGAAGAATGGAACAATCGAGCAAAGGAATATTCACTTCATGGGAGCACCCAGTATGTTGTTGATTTAAAGACCAGATTTTAGGTTGTTCATTCCATCATGCCTACAAGAAACATAACACCTTTGTAGATAGGCCGTCTATGAAATCCTGCAATAGAGTTTCTTGTTAGCTCTATATGAGCATATACACAGATGGACTAGAAGAAGCCCTCCAACCTAGGTAGGTTACTATGATTGGTCTATTGTTCTTCAATCAGAAAAAATGGACGTTAATGTAGGTAATGAAAAGAATCATGTGGAAGAAGAGTAGATTAATAAGGGAAGACCAGGGTTTTTACACCTGTTATTTGATGATGTTGTTTATATCTATAAAATCAAGTACCCTAGGTGCACATGGTTTATGTACTCATTGGAGTTGTCTTATGTTAATTTTTTAATATTTCAGGGTCCATTTGGTTTTGATTTAATCTTGAAAATTTGGAAGAATGGGAAATGAATGGGTGGACCACAAAGAGACAACGTTGGAATACAAAGTGAAGTAAAATGAATTCAAATCCATACATTGAATAGATGATGAGTTTATATAAAAATAGATTTTTGGAATGCTACACTACTATTTGATTAAAGTTTATGAGACCTAGTTCATGAATTTCCTGAACAATATAGAAGAACATAAGTACTTGAAGAAGAAGAATAAGGAAGAAAAACAGAGTTGAGACATAGGATCACATGAGATAAATAGTTTAAATGAGGCATAGAAAAAGAACATGATAGGGTCAAAGAGAAGAAAGAATTTAGAATTAAACATCTTGTAAGTCAACAAAATGAAATTTTAATCTATTACGAGATTGGTATCTCCTTTCAAGTAGTAGCGTAAACAAGAACAAGTTGTAACTTATAAGAACAGGGAGTGGGTGCTCTCAGCAAGTTGTAGCTTGCATAAGAAAAGTGAGGTTGAAGCCTCTTGTAGGTAGGAGCCTTAAAAAATTGATGTAAAAAGGAAGTGTGTGCTTGCATTACATCACAACAAAAATTCATGGTTTTCTCCCTTTATGGGTTTCCACTTATATCTGGTGTCTACATGTTTTTACTTTTTGTTCTTCCTTCGAATTCATGGTTAATTGTTGATCATATGCTTAACCATATCAATAGGTAAAGAGAAGTTAAAATTGTTTAAAATTTGCCATTGTTAAAATATTGATTCACACCCCCCACCCACAAGTGATTTCCTAGTTTCCAACAATTGGTAATAGATTTGATTCTTTCTATATCAACCTAATAGTTGGAAGGAATATTTAAGTCATAAGAATGGTCAATTAGGAGGGGTGTTCAAAAAATAAAGCTCCTTTGTTTAATGATACTAATTATACCTTTCCAAAAGTTAGGATGAGAACATAGTTAATGTCTTTAAGAGTATATGTTTGGGGTGTTATTGAGCATGATTATGAGGAACCCCCTACTATTGTAGATAAAGAGAATAAACTTGAATTTTATTTCAATGACAATGTTATGAATGCTATCCTTAGTGGGCTAGCTAAGTCAAAGTTTGTGAAAGTAATGCATTGTAAGACTATTAAAGATATGTGGGATACATTATGAAGCATTAATGAAGGATATGGTAAAGTGAAATTGGCCAAATTACAAGTTTATAGAATGTAGTTTGAGTCCTTGAGAATGAATGATGATGAATATAGTTAAGTTATTTCTTCAAGTTGATGAAATTTTTAATGTTATGAAGGGTATGGGTGAAAAAATTCAGTCTACAATAGTCCAAAAAAAGTTGATATCACTCCTTGCCAAGTTTAATCCTAAAGTATCATCTATTGAAGAAATTTATAATATTGAAACCATAACAATGGATCAATTTCTTGTCTTTCTAAAATCATATGAAATGGGAATTACAAAAGGAAAGTCTCCTTCAACAAAAAAGAAGAGCATATGTCCAAAGAGATACTCTAGTTAAAAGTTGAATTTGAAGACAAGGTGGGAGAAATTGCGAACCTGCCTGTTGAATTGTCACCTCCTCCCACCCCACCTAAGTCTAGATTTCTGTGTAGATTGGACTACAAATCTAATGGTTATCACGTGGTCTCATCCCCTTGACCTTCATCCACTAGTTCCTTTGGTCCTCCAAATTTTGGTGTGTTGTGTTCGTTTGTTCTAGATTCCACACGTGATGTTCACGAGAATCAAGTTATGGGCGAAGTTGGTGTTGGGAAGTCAACCTGCACTATAATTTTTTATGAGTATGTGTGGGAATCTGAAAAAGAAGTTGCAGTGAAGGATAGCCTCCTTTTGTCCGCACCTCATCCACTTTATCCTGACATCTTCCACGATTCTTCCATTTCTGATTTTTCTTGTGAAAATTTATCCCCAGATGTTTCCACTTTCGATCATTCACAGAACGCACAAGATGTCATTCCATCATTTGATTGCAAAGAGGACAAATATTTCTTACCAAATCCGCTTGACCTCTCATCTGTCATTTTTGGAAATTCATAGAGTGAAAATTTTTGTTTTTCATCAACCTTCTGTATGATTCAATAGGTCATGAGGATGTTGATGTACATTTTATATCTTTTGATCGTGCTTGTCATGATATTTTCACTCTTTCATTTGATCACGATTCTGATTCACCATCTATTCATCTTTCTAAGTCACCGGTATTTGACGATCGATCTTCTAATGAAGTGGAAATACCTCAAGCTATCGAGGCATTTCAGCTTGAGTTGATGGTTATATCAGGTTCTCATAGCGTTTAGGTCAGTTCCACTTCTGATCAGAAAGTTGTTAAATCTTCCCAGGCTCCTCATCACTCTCCTGTTCACATTAAAAATCAATATGGTTTACATTTTTCACATCCTCCACCAGAATCACACGATCTTATCGCTCATGCATTAGAGGAGTCATACATAGAAAGCACTGTTGTGGAACGAAAATTATATTGCTTCTTCATGTTTTCTCGTTTATCACGTTCGAAAGAGTGTACATATTTCTCATCCACGCACAATGTGACACAACACCATGATACATCTACAGGGTTCCATTCATGCGCTTTCAATCATTTATATTTTTAAACGCATTCAAGATTCGAACACTTTCGTTTGCATTGCTTTATCTTTCTTGTTTATTGGTTTTCTTGAATATCTTTGTTGTTATTCATGCCATCACTTACATGGGTCAACCAATGCATTGATGGCTGCATTGGAAATTTCACTTCACGTGAGTTGGCGCATGCTCTGCTTAGCTTAGGAGTAGGAGTAGTGTTATCTTATTCTATTTTGTTTGCTTAATTTTTTTTGCTTCTTTCCTTTTCCTGTTTATTTGTTTTATGCACTCATAGGATTAGTTTTCCCATGAAACCGTGTTTGGCTTCTTGAGACAAGAAGGGTGAAATACAAGAGGACTTGTACAACTATCAACATTTGGTTATCTGCCTACTCCCTCTCTTTATGAAGACCTTTCATTTCTTTAGTAGGTGATACCCTAATGGAAAATATTCTCCTTTTAGAGTGAGTCTTGGTGAAATCACAACGTTTGCACTCTTAACTAGTACCACCTACTCTAATCAGTGTTTTATGTTCGGCTAACCCATGTTGACTCAGTGAAGTAGAGTAAGGAGAGGGGGAAAACCTTAACAAGTATGTCAGAGGTATATATAAACATCCTTCTATGAAGGGACAACCTCTTATTCTCTCAATAAGTCGAGATCCCTCTTCTACCTCATGAAATAAATAAGTGCCTATGCACAGTTCTTTGAAAAATGAAATGGAAAAAATAAAAATAAAATAAAGGTGAAGAAGTGAAAGGCTTCCTACACAGGGAGGTGAAGCAAGTAACTCTGATGGCGTACTGTCTAGGATCGCTGGCAGTGGAGCAATGCTTGTGTTCATGAAGTGAATTTATCGAGTACTGTCCAGGCCTGCTAGAAACGGAGCAACACCAGAGATGAAACTAAAACTTTGACAATCTATATTACTTTTGCATCAATATACCCCTCATCTCCAATCTAAACAACTCAGTTGGCTTGGCTTGGTATGTGTGTTTCCGACAAAGAGAAAGGTAGGGACTACAACTTTAACTCAAGCTAGTGAAGAAGCTAGACAATCAAAGAATCGAACAATACTTCCGGAAGAGGTAGACTCACTTTACAGAAGAAAAGGTCCATACAAAGAGTTGGATTTCTGTGAGTGTGTCTTGAATGTTGTAGTGGCTACAACCACCCTCCAAAATTTTTCCTATGCTTCGTTTTGGAGCCTCCCTCCTAAAATCAAAACAACTCATCTTACACTGACCCAACTACTTGTGCTTTCATTGAACTTTATCTTTTCCATTTTGTCTTGTGTTTCCTTGACTTACTATCTAACCTGCAAGTTGATCTTTTGACTTGGTTTCAACCCGGTTCTAGACTTTCCTTAGTGAACTGTGCAATCCTTGAGGGCAACCAACCTTGCTCTCGGGAATTGCACAGTCCAAGCCAACAATGAGCCTACAACTCCAAATTGCGTAGAGCCAGCTGATAGCCTGCTTTTAGCTCAGAAACTAAACAAAGTATGAGAGGGAACTAGGGCCACTCAACCCAGGAATTGCACAGAAGCTTTTCCCTCAAAAGCTGCCCGATGCATGAGCCGATGAGTTGCCCAGTTCTCCCTGAAACTGGGCAATCTATCCAAGCATGCATGGCAGTGTTTTCCCGAAAAAGAAAAAAGGAAAAAGTGAAAAATCATCCCTAAAGAATAGGGATCTATTTTTAGCAGCCGGAGTGGCACTTGAGTTATTTTTGCAAACTGTGGCCAAGTCTCTCTTTTTCCTAGGTTTTTGGCCTTCGCGTCACAAACCTTAAATCAACCAAATCTATTTAATGGATGCCACCAGAGCTCATTTGTACATTCGATCTTGGAGCTCTAGAGTTCCTAAGGAGATCTAGGAACCTTCGGCACATTCATCGCAACTTTTACGGGTAAGTCTTGCTTTTCTAGTCTCTTAGGGCTTTTTTATGTCGCTTTTGTTTGTTTAGCTGTGAGAGTGTTGTTTTACCCATTTTATTGAATGAATATTGGTGTTTTTATTTTTTTAGCTTGTAGAAGTGACATTTTAAGTTTTTCGTTGACTTTCCCAAGTGTCGCATGCATAACCTAGTTTTTTCACTAATAATTGTTGTTGCAGTGACTCTCTCCACATTATTCATTGCTCTTCATTTTGATTGATTCCTTCACTCATTTTGTTTGTATGCATCATCATTCACCTAGATCTGCACCCACCTTCACTTTCACCTTCATATCTACTCATTTTCATGTTCCCATTGGGCAGATCTAGCCTTCCTTGGTTTGGATCTTGCTCCTTCCTAGCATGCACTGTGCATTTCTCGATCTCAAGGCTTTGACTTAGCTCCAAGAATTACGCAGAGAATGCCAAGGCTTGGGTCGAACTGCATACTGTGCAGTTCCAGGAGCTAGTCTTGAGCCTTGGCCACTGGGATTATGTAATACGCAGTCCCAGGCAGCCTAAGCCAGACTTAACTATGCATTGCACAGTTCCAGTCAGCAAGCCATCCCCACTAGCAACTGGGACTATCCAATGCATAAAACCAGCTAGTAGCCAGTCACCTCTTAGAGCCAGGATTGCACAATTCTTCCTAGAAGTTACCCAATTTGTTGTTGGCTCTGTTCTTGAAGTGCTTTTGGTTTCAAGCTAACATTTGCATGCCATGAGTGTCCTCTATGTCTCCATGTACAAAAGCTTTTGAGCTAATCTCCAACAGTTACAGGTGGCATGGCTTCCAAGAGAGCTGCATCAAAGGATACTATCAAGAGTAGCACTAGGGAATCAGTTGAGAATGTGTTAGTGAATTTTCCAATTTATGCAAACAATCAGTTGTTCATTAAGAAGGACACGAAGTTAACATGGTAGGATATCAAAGATATCTTTGCAGGGGAATTCACGGAAGATCTAGAAGATTTGTAGTTGTATGCCAATATCCATCGGTCAGGCTTAAATAAGGTTACATGCAGGTACCTCACCTTCCAATGTGCGGACATCATCCACTGGATTGTCTCACATACAGATCGAGAGACTATGACATTGAGAAGTGACAGTGGGACACAACTTGCTACCTTCAAGATGGAGAACTATCATCATATGTATCGCTTACCTTAGTCAGTGAACCACATGGATACACTTTTCTATGCCACCCACAACTTTGTAAACACTAGAGATATTATAAAGCACTAGGTGGAAGATCCATCGAAGTTCATTTCAACACCCAATCATGTTTACAAGACCAAGTCACTTAAAAAGACCTACCAGCTCTTGATCATCTTTCCATGCCGACTATATAGTCAGGAGAGCACGAAGACCTTTCTAGAGAATTGGGTGGTTGTATTGGACCAGTTGGTGAATGATGGAAGGCCATTCAACTATTCAGATTTGTTGGCTCATCAGTTGAAATTCCATGTGACTAATGAATAGGATCAGCCCAAGGATGAGCAAGCAAGATGCTACATGTCTACATATTTACTTGATGCAATTTGTGCCCAGTATTAGTTTCTAGGCATGAGTTGGACATGGATACCACAAGGGAATTCTGTCAATATTTATTGCAAGTTTCTTTCTGAGTAGCTACCGAGGAGTTATGGTGAGGCTAGCTGACCATTTTATTATCCCGATGTAGAAGTTGATCTCTGAGTAGGATATGCCTTGCATGTCCCAAGAAGTAATGGAGGCAATATTGAAAATTTCATATTGGTATGCCTCACCCGGTGGTGCATTCATCAGAATGTTTGGCAGAGATTATCCTCTACATGTTCTACCAAGGTATGCCACAAACAATTTGATCATGCAAGAGGTCACATATCACATCTCCATAGGGTTATCAGCAAGGTTGTACAAGAGGAACAAGGCACCATGGCCTGCTCTTCCTTTGTATATTGGATTGTATGAGATTAAGAGCTTGAAAGATGTGGATTTCAAAGCTAAGGATATAGTCAAGTTTGTGTTCGAAACCAGAGATTACAATCCATATGATCCCCACGAGATTTTCAAGAACCATTATGTGAAGGTGTATTATCCATGGATCCATGGGGCATGTCATTTGGCAGAGGAGGATCCTTTGAGGTATTGTTACAACCACTCTAAGCTCAATGAACCAGTCAATATAGCCACAACATGGAAAGCTTCTCTACAGGAAGTAACACCACAGGAAGCCACAACAACAATAGCAATAAACAACAAACCGACATAGGACAAAGGTAAGAGGAAGATTGTCGAGAACCCATAGGATGTGTTACACTGAAATTTGTCACCATGACTATCTGCAGTTAATATGGCTCCATCAATAGTCATATTATCCTCCTTGTCAAGCCTAATACCTTTGCTCTTCATGTCAAGCTTCAAAAAAGAGAGAAAGTCACTAAAAACATGTTTATCTCTGGGTACGCAGGTTCTCTCTACCTTGCCTGCGTGTACGCATCCCCAACTCATTGTACCTGCGTACTTGTACGCTCTGTAAGCCAAAGGATGGGTGCGTACCCCTGTAAAGGTCAAAAGGCGCGAGTTTCATCTTAAAAAAGTTACTTGTGGTCACTTCTAGAGCCTTATAGAAGAGTGTTTGACGTGTATTGAGCGCCTCTAGATGGTTCATGCATCCCTATGATAGAGGAACTTATCCCATCAAGAGAGGAGCTACCCCATCCAAAAGAGGGAGTATCCCATTGATGTTGGAACTGAATAACTTCCTCTAGAACACTATAAATACAGGCCTTGGGCAGAGGAGGGGAGGTTAAAAGTTGAACATTCTAAAGGGTAGATGCTGCTGGAATTAGGACTTCCATTGTTAACTTGTGAGGAGAGATTACCATCCTTTCTTGTTTCATTTGGAAGTGGGTGAGCTTGTCAAAGTAGAGGAAAACTCTTGCTGGACCCTGGGAGGAACTTGCACAACACCAAGGCTCAGGTTGTAATGGTTTCTTTTTTGTTTCCTTAAAACAAATAAGTCCATTCTTCTCAATGATTTGTTGTTAATGAATTGTTTCATATACTCCCTGGTCTATATGTTGAATATGCTTTGTTTTATGGAATATTCAGGTGTTATGTAATCACTTGATTGTTAGTGTATGCAGGTTTAGTGAAGGAGGAGCTCATCTGGATCAACGAAGCTAGACTACTACAACAAGCGTTGGACCTAAGGTAAGATCGAAAAACACTTGGTTTCTCATAGGATAATGTATATTTAGAGAAGGAATGCTCTTACTTGTTTTGTTTGTCACTAGAGAGTCTTAGACTCCAAGGGAGGTTAGTTTTGTCAGCAAAAATAACTCTTTCCACATGACAAATTGGCGACTCCACTGGGGAATCCATTGATGTGCTTGGTTTTTCTTTTGAGTGTTACTTTGATCTGAAAAGAGTCTTGTTTCTTTTGTTTTTGATTGCTTGACTGTGTTTTTGGGTGGATTAGCTTAGAGTCTAGTTTGATTTTAGTTATTCTTCATTTTACAGTAGTACGCACCCTCTGCATTAGACACAGTGCGTACTAGTACGCACTATATCTTTGTACACAGAGCGTAGGCGCACCTGGTTAAACAGGCTGCCTGCGTACCCTGTTAAAATTAAGAAATTTCCATTTTTATTCATTTTTCCCCTTTAGGTTTTGTTTTTCCTAGTCCTTACTGCCCAGATCCACTGGTTGACTGTCAAAAATCTTCACCTGCACTTGTTCCATTAGTGTCGAAAGTTTTAGTGAAATTCATTGAGATTTTAGCCTTAGGGTTTTGATTTTTATATTGGTCCTGTAGTGACTTTGGGTTTAGAAGTTGCAAAGCCTTAGATATCTCTGGTTTTGTCAGTCTTCTTAGGAGTCGGACCAGTCGTAAAGTCTACCCGCGTGAGAAACCTACCTTTGTGTTGCCTCTTTGCAAAATTTCAATATAGCTTGCTCATTTAAAGTTGTGAATTTCATTTTCAAAAAGAACAAAAAGAGTTTGATTTTTTGTTTTGATTAGTTTCTGATTCTGCATAAACTAGTCCTTGGACTGATTGTTGCCAAGTAAAACTTCCCAGAATCATCTTAGTAGGCTTTTGCTTCTTAGATTTACTTTTTAGGTAAATTTAGGTAAATTCCCTTTGATTTTCTTTTTGAGTGAGTTTTCATAGATTTTCATAGATCTTGAAATTGCTTTGATTAGATTAGTTTTACATGCTTTATTAAGTAGGAAAATATAAAAAGTCTCCTTTGCAAAGTTTGTTTTAGAGTAGCATTTGACGTCTTTGAAAGAGAAAGGAATTTTTCGTGAAGTAATTAGTCGTCATGTTTTGTGCGCTTTGAAAAGATAAAGAAATTGTTTCTTTGATTGTCTATTAAGAAAGTTGTTTTTATCAAAAGATTGCATTCTCTCAACTCTCTTAATTAGAAAATTCATTGAAAAAAAAAATAGTGTAAATCATCTTAGTTGCATCTTTTAGAGAATTGGAGTCAAGTCTATACACCATCAAGTTTCATCTCCATCACCTTTGTCTTAAAGAACAGCCATTAAAATCAACGCTTAAAGTAAAATTAACTTAGAAATGTTTATTTTTCTAGGGCTCTGAAGCACCAACATAGATCAGGCTAGTGTCTTGGAGTAGGTGAGTAATTAACTCTCCAAG
>APFE030190668.1:0-20964 GCA_000404065.3 Pinus taeda
AATGTGGGTACATCAAAACCTCTCCAATTATTGTCAACAATGAGAGAAAAGAATTTGATTTTGATGGCCATTGTACAATGTCTAAAGCTAGCAACCCTGCAAAACCCCCACCATAGCCTTATAACATCCAATGGTTACAGTCTAGAAGGAGATTTGCATTCCCAAGCGATGCACGTTCCAATGCGCCATTTATCCCTGGAAATATGAGGTAACATGTGATGTCACACCTTTGGAGATATGTGACATGTTGTTGGGTCATCCATTATGAGATGAGACCTCAAAGCACCATCCTTTAGATCAAGGATAAACTATTTTGCATTATAGAGGTAAAAGCTAAATTAATTATCTCTTTGATTTCAGCCAAATGGTGTTGCAAATTAGTTAAAGGTAAGCTATAATTTATTTAGTTGATTGGTCCATCAGATATCACACATAAAATTGTTTTTCACGCCCATGTATCCTTTGTGGCACACCCTACACAACAAAAGCAGTTGCAAGCACTTCTGTAAGAATACGATGTCTTCAAAGGCCTTAAAAGAGTACCACTCTATTGTCAGGTTAAGCATAACATTGACCTTGTTCCTAAAGCATTGTTACCCAATGGTCCATTGGGTTCCAATCCTTACATGAAGATGACAAAATCCATTGATAGATACAAGATATCCTTCAGAAGGGGCACATCCCACTAAGCACCTCACCATGAGGCAATTTCATCATGCTCATGCTGAAAAAAAGATTGATTGTGGCACATCGGTAATGATTATTTTGCCCTTAATGAAATCACAGTGAAGAACCAATACTTGATTCCCTAGATCAATAACCTCTTGGACTCACTAAAAGGAACTAAATTCTTTACTAGAATAACCTCAAAATTTAGCTACCTTCAAATCGCAATCAACCCTCATGATGTCTAGAAGACCATGCTCAAACAGATGATTAGGTTGTACAAGTCCTTGGTAATTTATTAATTTCATTCAGCATAACCAAAACACCTGCGATGTTAACACGCCTTATGGACAAACTTTTGCGTCCATTCTCAAGTAAATTTGCTATTGTTTACTTTGACAATGTATTGATTTTTAGCAAGACATTGGAAGAACACTATAGCACATATGATATCCAAAGAAGAGTTAGAGTCAAACACCAAGTTCACGATTTAGTTGCACTAGAGAATTTAGCCTAGAAGATGCCTAAGTATGAGTGTGCATTGTGGTGGTTGCCTACACACATCGAAACTACAATTTAAGCGTTATGTGATGCACTTATCTCTTGTTGTGCAATTCGAATATTTTGATATAGGTACCCTGTAATGTCCTCTCCAAATTGATGCACTAATGGAGGACGAAATAGTCTATCCAACCCCATAGGCTATACTCTTGATAAAGGGGTAAAAACCCATTTTTCCCTATGTTGGGGCAACATTAGGCAAAAATTGGGTCAATTGCAGAAAAAACCCCAAAATTGGGGTTGCTCCCACAACCCCTCACATTTTGGAGCACATGGAAAAATCTATAAATAGAGAAGAATTGAGATCAAATGAATCACAATCTTGGATCAAGTCATCTGTTTTGTTGAGTTGTGGCTCTAAGGGTTTTACGACCCCTTTTCTCTCTTCTAATTTCGGTGGTGAAAGATTCCACTCTAGTTAAAAATCTATTTTTATCTTTTTTGTTCTGTTCTGGCAAGCAGGGACATTTTCTTTATCTAAAGTATAGCAAGTGTTGGTGGAAAGCTGAGACAGGACATACAAATCACCCTTGATGTTGGCTGAGTTATTCTGAGGTAAACAGAGGCAATCTCCTGAATTAAATCGCAACTTCCTGAAGCAAAAATCACGCGAGTTTACCCTGAGACAGCAGCAGAATGGTCTGAAGTAGGCAAGGGAATTACTCTAAGGTTAGGTGGATCTGTCTGAAGCCAGATATCATCCACTCGCTGAAGAGGAACAAAACTCTGAGGCTGGTACATATGCGCAATCATATGTCCGGTTTTCAGAGCTTCCAATGAGATCAATCCCAACCTAAGTCAGATCCTGAGGCCACGGGAAGGGTTGTTTGTACTCTGCAACATGTCCAAACAGTTAAGGAAACTCGTGCACTGTAATAGAATTGGAAGGGTTGTTGAGGCAAGAGCGAAAGAATTGTTTTGAACTGTGACAGACCCAGAATTTCCCTAAACAATCCAGGGGTACAAAAGAAACTTTGAAAGAGTCCCTAAAGAAGACGAAGGTCGAAATAGAGGTCAATCACCTTTCCTGAGTTCACCCATGGTGTGCTCTCTGAACAAAAGCTCGCAAGGGATTTTTTCCAAGTCTGTAGATTAGACTAGAACAGTTCAGGTTTGGTTAGGGAACTATTACTCTGTTGAATACCGGATTGCTCTGAACTATTCGGAATCGAATTATTGAACTTGGACTACATTGATTTGTTAGATTTGTTGGCTAAATTGTAGCACTGTATGTATAATTTATTGTTGTTGAGAAATCTGCACTGTTTACTGGAGTATAAACTATTGCATTGAACAGACTGTTTGTCATATTCTGAACAATAAGAAGTGTTGTTGAAAGCCCTAATTTTTAAGAAACCTTAAGGCCAAAAAATTGCCCTAGATTCTTACATGCATGCTTACAGTTTCGCATGCACAAAACTCATTTTGGCACATGGACACTGATGTGGAAGGGCAACTCACTGAACAGTTATGGATGGAAGCCAACCTTTTTAACAACCCATCATCTCCTTTCTCTCTCAATCTCCTCGTACACTAATATAAGGACAAGATATGAATAGCTAGATACATAATGCTTTGTATTCCTCTCTAATTGTATTATCTATACACCACCCTTAGAATGTAATCAATAGTATGGCATGCTCTTGTTCAAGGGTATGGTCTCCTTACCATTGATTGTATCTCAATTATGGATTTGCAAGGGTTTTATCCCAAACAATGAGTTTTTTAAAATGAGCATTGGGAAGTCGAGACCATTCTGGAGGGGATGGGAGTGGTTCTTTGGTTCTCCACTTCTGCAATATGATTACTATCATCAGTACTCTATGCTTCTTTAGAGACATTTGCTATCCTTAGTTCTTAATGATCATTACTTTTCGAGGGAATTTTTTTTGAGGATAGATGGATTCATTGCCTTCACAGTTTGTGGTGGATTCGACTTTCTGACAAGCTAAGAGTTTTTGCATCTTCGGTGATATTTCAATAAAGACCAAGTTGGCCAAGAGTGGGCTTTTTGATGGCGCTTTGTCCTGTTTGCAACGATCGGAGACAGTTAAGCACATCTTTTGGGATTGTCAGATTGTCAAGCAGTGTTGGAGGTTGCTTGAGGATCAATGTTCAGTGTTGCATTTGCAAGGATTTGGCTTTGCCTAACATTTTTACCTTATTTGTTCTTTGGAAAATTACCTTCTGCTCACGAGGTGAGTCCTCTATCTTCCTTTTGTTCTCTATGTCAAGATGAGATTCGCCATCAACTCCTGGCTATAGGGCTCTTTTGATAAAAGATGTCTGATATTTAGATTAAGTCCAGTATTATGATTCTGTCTGCACTAGTTGCTTTGAGAAAGAGGCCATGATGTCCATTATATATACCCTTCCATCTTTTGTAAATATTTTTTCCGTAAATATAAGATGTAGTTTTCCAAAAAAAAATGTTATTAGCACCAATTCTAGTCAAGGAAAGAAGACCATTGCAAAAGATGGTATAGATAAGAAACCATCCAGTGGAACTACAAAGAAGAAGACTTATTCCAAATCACCAAAAGAAGGAAAAACATGCCAAATAAGAATGATCCCTTATGTAATTATTGCAAGCATAGAGGACATCCCAAAGATGAATATTGGTAGTCACATCGAAAGATAGCCAGACATCCAATGCACTAAAGCAAGGAGAAAGTAGGAACTTTTTAATGGCAGTTGAGCATCCTAGTCACATCGAAAAGTTATTCTCTATTTAGATTCAGCTCAAAATTGAGCTTGTAACCATATTATTTGATACTAGCAACCCTGAGATCTCATCTCGGAAGCAATAGTGAAGAAGCACAAGCTACCTATAGTCATGCATCCAAAATCCTACTCCTTGTGCTAGCTAAACAAGAATAAGGACTTGCACATCAAATGCAAATGTAAGGTAAAGTTCACAATCTCAACTGATTATATTGATGAAGTAGAACTCAATGTTGTTCCATTGGATGTGTCTTGTGATTTTTGGAAGCCACTATTTGTCGGATCAAGATGCATTCTATCAAAGGTTAAACCAATATCGACTTGCCAAAGATCGTCGAGCTTACACATTTGAGAACACAAAGGATCCAACACCCTTAATTTTCTTTTCAACTACAAAGGCCCAAAGACTACTCAAACCCCATGACAGATTGTTTTGTTCTCCCTACAAACCAAAGGAGAAGGAGAGAGTTCCACTCGCCAATCAAGGGCGCCATAACAATGATATTGATATTTGTAACCCGGACAAGTACTTTTGTGTAGGCCTAAGTGTCTAAGCATGTAGAAGTCACCCAAAGTCTCCTTAGGACACTTGCCCAAGTATAAGCAAGTTGCTATTGTAACTCAGCCTAAGTCTAACTTAAGAAAAGAAATAATTAATTATGTTGGCTATTGAGCGAAAGAAACTTGGGAAAAGTAAAGTAATTTACTTTAGTGATTACGTTTTAATCTTAACCGTTGATCTCAAGTGAGGCAAGATCTAAGGTCGTCAATCACTTTGGAGATTAGCGTTAGGGATTTAGCTCAACAAAAAGTTATACAAGCAAGGCTAAGGAGAGGAGAAAGACAAACCATACAACAGCACAAGACATAAAGAGAGCGGCACTTAGTGAGGAGTGGAGAAGGACTTCCATTCTAGTGAGTGTCAAGTCTGAGGAAAGTGTAGAAGTGCAGCATAGGTGATCCAATTCAGCCAAGGAGATTGAGGACTAATCTAGGGCCTGATCTACTGGGCCAAATCCACGGTATGTTGTAACTGTAATTTTCTTCAGTTAGGCCATTATCCTAGAATGAGAGCCCAAGTAGGTTTTGAGTTATTAATGATGAACTGTTGAATGGGCAAAATCTATTTGTGTTGCTTGTGATTGACATTGGTGTAATTTTGCTTGCACTTGTTGAGTTTCTAATGCAATCAAGACTAGTGTAATTTTTCAAACTAATAACTACTTCCAATGATACAATATTACTTCTTTAGAGCATTCCAATCATCAAGCAGTTATACATGAAAAATTTCAACCATTCACTTCTACAGTAGAGCAATAGAGATCACAGTAAACAATGAGACAAGAGATGAGAGACACCAAGATTTAGGCCAGCGGCCAGGGCAAAACACTCAAGGGGAAAACCTAACAATCTTTCCCTATGTGAGAAAGAGTTCAATTCATCAATTGTACATCAGTCAACGTATCTTTGATAACATCATATGGACAAAACTTCGTCCTCTTTTTCAATCACGAATATAAGGAGCCTTAGGATTTTGCTTTACCACATAAATAAGTTCCATAGAGAAGCTCAGATACAACAGAGAATAATGCCATAGGGAAGCTCGCATACCACAGGGAAAATACTGCCATAGATAAGCTCACATACCAGAGAGTATTTTGCCACAAAAAAACTCACATGCCATAGAGTGTATTGCCACAGAAGAGCCTACATACCACAAAGTATATTACCACAGAAGAGATTGCATGCTACAGAAAACAGTGCCTTAGACTTGCTCGCATACCTCAAAGAAGATGACGAAATCTGCCTAGAAGGGGAGCGAATAAGCTCAATATATAGTTGTTTGTCCATGAGAATAGTCGTGACTCTTGCGTAGGCCGACTTGAGCATTTGTTGAGTCATTATTTCAAATCTAATTATTCTTTTTTTTTATAAAAATATTGACCATGCTACCAAAATTTCCAACACTTCCTCTTAGCCAGGGAGGTACTTTTCATTCTCTCTCTCAAGATCAATGTCCTCAACCAATCCATAGGTCTCTCGGCCCAAAGCTTAAGGGAGAGATCACAAGTACAAATTTCTCTCTCTATCAAGATCAATCTCCCCGACCAATCAATAGGTCTCTCGGCCCACAACCTAAGGGAGAGAACTCATCCTTCCCAAGAAAACAATAGGTCTCTCGGCCACAACCTAAGGAAGGGAACTCAAGATCAATCTCCCCGACCAAAACATAGTTCTCCTGACCAACATCTAAGGGAGAGATCACAAAATCAATGTCCCCGACCAAAGTAGTCTCCCAATAAAAACCTACGAGATCACTTTAGGCCTCAAAACCAAGTTGCAGGACTAGACTCACTAGCCTCCCGGTCAACCAACCTAAGGGAGTGACAATCTTCCCTACCAATCCATTTGTCTCACAGTCACAACCTAAGGAAGATTCATGATGCTATATAATCAACACTCCCTCTCCAAGAGGAATTCTTAGCCATTCCAGGCTTCTCTCATAAGCAAAAATCAGCGACCTACTCAATCGCAAAAAAATAGCCATGGTGGATTTCAACACTTGATCAAACTTTCCAACAAACAATAACATCCAACTATTTATTTAGCTTTAGTCAAAGCTACTCACAGAAGCAAACATCAACAACCATGCTTGAATCCAACAGACAATAAGTAGCTTCTTACAGAAGCAACATCAACAACCATGGTCTAATCCAGTTGACAATAAGTGGCTTCTTATAGAAGCAAACATCAGAAACCATGGTCAAATCCAGCACAAAATCAAATGGGTCTGCAAACAGCATCCAAAGCCAACCTGCTTCATAAATCAGCTACATTTCCAACTTCATTAGTGCTACATGCAGTAGGAAGATCCATGTCATTTAGACCAACACAACACCCAGAATACATCCAGTCTAGATCAAGTGGTTGAACGAGCCAATTTGAAAAATCAACCAAGTTAGCAACATAATCTTGCAGCTTCTTCAAGTTTTCATCATGGAGATCTCCAAGGACTCGCAATTCACCATGCCAAATTGCATTAAGAATTTGATCATGCTCATGCCTTTACGAAAATAGCTCCCTCTTACATGTGACACAGAAGTCCTCAGCCCTTTTCAGAAACATATCATCAATACATAGAAAAATCATGGGCTCATCTTCAATATATATATATATATATATATATATATATATATTATATATATATCCAAGGACTCACAATTCATTGTGCCAAATTGCAGTAAGAATTTGATCATGCTCAAGTCTTTACGAAAACAACTCCCTCTTACACAGGACACAAAAGTCCTCAGCCCTTTTCAGAAACATATCATCAATACAGAGAAAAATCATAGGCTCATCTTCATATATATATGCAAATCAGCATCATTCTTCAAAACTTCTAGCCATCTTCATCATGGAACAAATTTCTTTTCGTCATAGATTAAAACATGTTTCAATCAGGTTGATCTTGTCTGCTCTCTCTAAGTACAAAGCTCATCCAATCACGAGTCTTCATGTCACATTGTTCTTCCATCCATTTCCAACAATTGCCACACCTTGAATATCTTCTTTATGTTCTTGCAATCCTCACTAGGAGGCCATGGAAGAACAAATACAAACAAGCAAGATATACAAAGACAAGAGATTCATAATGAAACAACAAACAAGAAAGTACACTTAAGAAAGTGTCAGCTCCCTCTTGATCTTAGCCTTCTTAGATCCAATCAACTTCGTCCACATCATCAAGGAGTTAACCTCGTTCAAACCATCAAGGAGTTGACCTTGTCCACATCCACATCATCAAGGAGTTTATATCATATTTGATTGTTTCAAAATATTTGATTCTTTCATAGTAGAACATTAGCTAAGAAGGTTCATCCAATATCCTTTGTCACCACAAACTAGGTAGCCCGGCTTCTTCAATTGTAGGAATGGATTTCATCAAGGAAGATTTCAAGATTCAAATGGCATCAATATTTTTAATCAACTTCGAGATCTTTTATCTTCTTCCTCAAGGAGGAACACGGCCTCTCTTGTAACCAAAATCATTGATATCATTTTTCAAATGAATTGTGATAAATGTACAACATTTCTTGAGGACTTATTCATAGAAGGATTTCATTTTCCAAGGTATATAAAACTCAATAGATTCTACAAACCTATACTTGGTCTTCTATGACAGAGTTCCTTAACAAAAGAATATTTGAAATCCAGAAATGCTTTAAAAAGTCAATGATACATGCCTTTTAAATATTGGCTTCCTTGGAGTTCTGGTAGGTTTATATTTCCATGAGCTCTTTGATGTATAGTAAAGATTATGACAACAAATGTCACTGATTCTTAATCTTTGTAGCCTTGACCATTCAGCCTTGCATGTATCATATCAGTCATACTTTAGCTTAATGCCTTTATCCCAAGTGGAAACAAATGTTAGAAAATTTCAATACATTTTAGGATTCCTCCTTGTCCGACCTATACGCCTTTTCCTCACTATACTACAACATCATATAATGTCACAACTATATTAATTTATCTAAGTATATTTGTCCTCAAGGGAATTCTCACCGATCTTAATGAGTTCTTTCAATTTTCAATAAATAGGAAACACAATATGTAGAGCCAAGAAAAATATCACAGAGACTTTGGAGTACACACCTCACATGACAGACTTTTAGTACAGACGTCTTTCTTCAAATTTCTTTGAGCTTTCTTCTTCAAGGAATCCCAGGTTGACTCTTGTCTAGGTTTCTTTCACTATGTAGAGAACAAGAATCTTTTAAGTTAACATCAGATTTGATGAAAATTCAGCTTCTCTATCCTTGAGGTCAAAGGCCATGTACTTGTCATCTTCCAAAGAGATAAGGTTGCTCGATCTTGACTCCTTCCACAGAGATATACAAACTCGGATTCGTTCACTTATTTAGATCATTAAGGAGCTCAAATCCTTTTGCACTTGTCATAGAGATATATTGCATTTGACTTAAACAGTCTTGCTTTGAATTTCTTGGCTTCAATCATGCCACAGAATGAAGCTCGAACTTCTTACGATCTTTCACAAATACCGACTTTACCACAAAAATATTTTTTTGTCTAAACATCAGGCTTCACCACAAAGTTAGCTTTGGACCACCACAATATGTCTCAGAAGGATTTCGACTTCATCATAGAGGAGCTTTCAGTCCTAATTCCACAGAGATAATTTGCACCTTTCCACAGTGATATATAGCTTCAGACTTCTCATGGAAAAATAGGTGACTCGGCCTTTTCTCAGATATTGGATGGCAACCACAAAGCTCAAACTATAATAACAATCTCAGACTAGATTTCCTTATTTAGATTTGCCACAGAGATTTCCAAAGGCTCGGACTGTCTTCAACAAATTCGAATTAATTGAAGGAGCAACTTGGACTTATATCCTCAAATGTCATAGAAAGATATCATAGTATAGTAGAGATGCCATTCATTTCATTTAAATACAGCCTTGCGATCTTAATAAAAAACTTCAAACTTGTTCAAACTTCTACAGGATAATTTCGAACTTCACAGAGATTGTAAACAAGCACTTTTCAGACATACACCTAATTAGGGCTTCCTCAAAAAGGGTGATCTCAGTGCTATTTTCTTCACCAAAGCTCTGATACCATGTTGAGTTTCTAGTGCAGTCAAGACTAGTGGAATTTTTCAAATTGATAACTACTTACGATGATACAATATTACTTCTTTAGAGCATTCCAATCATCAAGCAGTTATACATGAAAAATTTCAACCATTCACTTCTACAATAGAGCAATAGAGATCACAGTAAACAATGAGACAAGAGACACCAAGATTTAGGCCAACGGCCAAGGAAAAAACCACAAGGGGAAAACCCAACAATCTTTCCTTATGAGAGAGAGTTCAATTCATCAATTGTACATCAGTCAACATATCTTTGATAATATCATATGGACAAAACTTCATCCTCTTTTTCAATCATAGATACAAGGAGCCATAGGATTTTGCTTTACCACAGAGGTAAGTTCCATAGAGAAGCTAGTACACAACAGAGAATAATGCCATAGGGAAGCTTGCATACCACAAGGAGAATACTGCCACTGATCAGCTCGCATACCAGAGATTATACTTCCACAGAAAACTCACATGCCACAAAAGAACTCGCATGCCATAAAGTATATTATCATAGAAGAGCTCACATGCCACAGAGTATATTGCCACAGAAGAGCTCGCATCCCAGCGAGTGTATTGTCACAGAAAAAGCTTGCATGCCACAGATTATATTGCCACAGAAGAGCTCGCATGCCACAAATTATATTGCCACTAAAGAGCTCGCATACCAGAGAGTATATTGTCACAAAAAAAGCTTGCATGCCACAAATTATATTGCCACAGAAGAGCTTGCATGCCACACAAAAGATTGCCTCAGACTTGCTCGCATAACTCAGAGAAGATGATACGAAATCTGCTACAAGGGGAGCGAATAGGCACAATATATAGTTGTTTGTCCATGCGAATAGTCGTGACTCTTGGGTAGGCCAACTTAGTCATTTTAGGGGCCGACTTGAGCACTTGTTGAGTCATTATTTCAGATTTATTTATTCTTTTCTTTTTGATGAAAATACCGACCATGGCTACCAAAATTTCCAACACCACTAATTATGCTAAGAACCTAGTTCCGTATTAATTCAGTAGATTTGTCATCTACTAGGTTAATAAAGTGTTGAGTGCTAGGTTCAGAGAAATTTAACATGGTATCAAAGCTTGAAACTCTAAGAACCAATCTTTGAATCACGAGGAAGCCAAGTTCATATAGGGATCACCGAAGCCAAGTTTGGTCGTGATCGTATGAGTCATAAAAGCTTTTTTAGGTCAAGAGGGTCGTACAAATGCCGCACAATGTACAACATAGTTTGAGTACCGTGCCAAAGAGAAAGATAGCGAAAAAGAAAAGGAAAAAATCACTGAGATTCAACTAAAGATGAATTAAAAAAAGAAATGATAGTGGGTAGTCAACAGCCTTGAGTCAATCGTCAAGACCATCAACCAACAGGGCCACCTAGCCACCAAAGGATACAAGTTTGTGGCAATGTATCGATCTCAAGGAGGCTTCCAGCACGCATCAAGTGGTGGTTGAGCGAAAGCCACCAAGCCGACAGCCACAGGGATGTCGACCCTATTGAGACGTCTGCACGTAAGGGCCCGTTCCGTGATCTGGCTATGCCATGGCCTACCCCCGACAATGTTTTCTCTCTTCCTTTCGTGCCTGTGTCACGAAAGGATGAGACAAAACATTGTCAGAGGTAGGTCATGGTATAGCCAAATCACAAAACGGGCATGCAATGAGGCTACACACACAAGACTCCATCGCGAGTGCAGTCGAATAGAGCTTGGGCAGGGGGTGACTACAGGGGAGGCTGTCTACAGAGACAACACTATGAGTGGAGGATACGTCAACCAAAACCAAGGTGCAAGCAGCTGACGCAAAGTGAAGTGGAGCCATGGGGGGATCAGTGGCAAAAGAGTAGGCTAGTCGAGAAGTTGGACATGAGATAGGATGCAAGTCAAGGGTCGGGCAAAACAAACCTATGGCCATACAAATCAAGGATAACAGTCGAGCCAAGACGGTAGTTGACAGAGGGTGCACGCCAATAATAAGCCACGGCACCACAACAACAGACAGCCACAAATTGGGGGGGTCAATGTGCTGGCAAACCCAGCCAAAACGGCCACTATGAAGCTGCAAGCAATAATGGGAGTCTCAGGCAATCAGCAAATAGGCAGCAAGGCAGTAGTAGCCACAAATCTGGTCAACAAGACAACATAAGAAATAGCAGAAGATACAACCAATGTGATTAGTGGAGATCAACCCTCAAAGGGAGAGAGGGAAACCATATCAATCAAGGTTTGATAGCAAATTTGGGTGTCTAAAAGACCAGCCAAAACCTTTCAATTAAATTTCTAAGTTGGAGATGGCCACAATTGGTTTGAAGTTTGAGGACAGGTTGGAGGGTGGCCATAACTTCATTCCCTAGAAGGTGAGGGTTTCACTGATTCTCATGGAGAATGGCATATCGGAGTTTGTTAACAACAAACTCACCCCGCCCTATAGATGTCGCAGATCTAGCCATCCACAATTAAAAAGATGTGAAAGCCAAAAGGATTAGCTTGGATGTGGTGAAGGATCACGTGATTCCTTACCCATCCGAGAAGAATATAGCAAGAGAGATGTGTGAGGATTTGATGAAGTTATACTAGAGAAATAACGCCAACAGAGAGATGGTGTTGAGAGAAAATTTCATGAACCCAAGATGACCAAATTAAATACACCGACTCCTTATCTCATCAAGATCACACAAGTTTGTGATGAGTTGGCCGCAATCGAGGAAGCTATGACAGATGGAGAGATGGTAAGAATGGCCCTGAATGGTTTCACCAAGCCATGGGATCCCTTCATTAAGGGCATCGTAGCACAAGAGAAACTTCTTGATTGGGATAGACTATGGGATGATTTCATCTAGGAGGAGATTTGGGAGGAATCTCTATCAAGAGGCCAACACAACAGTGATGATGAGAATCTTGTTCTTACTACTTAGGTAAGGAGCAAAGGAAAAGGTCCAAGTAGCAGGGATGAGGAGTCAGCGTCACAATCAAAGAAGGACTTGACAAAGGTCAAGCGTTTTTCGTATCATAAGAGGGGAAGTTATGCTTCACAATGTCCAGAGAGGAAGAAGGGAAAAAAGGGTTTGCAATCAACTGTAGATGCGTCAGTAAAAGCTTAGGAAGAGTTTTCCAAGAAGTTTGAAACTGAGTTCACACTTGCTTCCCACCTTTCCGCAGGCACCTTGCCATTTGGTGCATGGCTACTAGATGGTGGAGCCACACGACATATGACAGCGGCACAAGAACTATTTGACAGCCTAACCGAGTGGGATTCAGAATTGCATGTGCAGTTTGATGTTGATACCAAAACATGCAATGAAGGAGGTTGGTACAGTGATATTCCAGCTCAAGTCTAGAGACACGTAACTTAGAAGTGAAGGATGTGCCATGGGTGCTAAAACTCAAGTGGAGTTTGCTCTCAGTATCTATGATAAAGAAGAAGGGGTTCTATGTAGCATTCCAAGATGGACAGGCACTGATTAGACCCATGGGATCTAGCTCTTACAAGGAACCTGCCATTGGAGTTAGAGAGAGGAACATGTATAGGCTAAAGGGCCAGCCTATTCAAGCAATGGCAAGAAGCATAACAATGACAGAGAATAAGGAGTGGGAAGCGCCTAAGGTTGAGCAGTTCAAAGGGAGTCAACCTTCAAGTTCAGATGGGGAGGAGCAGTCAGCAGATACTTCCAAGTCTTTCAAGAAAGTCTCTTGGTATGAGATGACCTTACAGGATGTTCAGGAGCAGGATGATTTTAGGAACAACTCCAAGTGGAGCAGGTCTTCAAGGATAATTTCAAACCAATTGACAAGGAAGGATTCTAGTTTAGAGGAAGCAGTGATGTTACCAACTCCAAGATCAGAGCCATTTCCAGGAGGCAGAAGTACTTCCCTTTCTAAAAGGGATTGTTAATTGTTGATTTTTCCTAGTACTTCAGAATCAGGACTATGTCTGAAACACGATCACAAAAACACTGAAATACGAACAAGTCCAAGCACTTTACACAATGGAAATGTAACAGGCTACAGCAATGAATCAAAAAAGTACACAATATTTTTGCAAACCCAGAACTTGATTATACTACAACTTTAATACAACAAACATAGAGCTCCTATACTAGGGATAATGGCCCTTACAAAGCCCTAATACAAGGAATAGCTAGGATTTGAGGTCAACAACATTTGACTCTCAATCTGCCCACACAACCAAGAAACAAATTCAATTACTTACAAGTTGAAGGTGCACTTCACTTACAGTGTTTTCTTCCTCTTGTCCTTGGTGTACCTAACAGGTCCTTTGCCACCTATCTCATAAAGAACTTTGCTACTCCAAAGCCTCTGCACATCAGCTACTCACAAGGATGTTTGCCTCTTCAAAATCACTTCCATACTCAGCGTCAACAATCTGCCTTTTCATACTCAACTTCAGCTTCAAAACAGGACAGTTGCTCATAACCTTCTTGAGGCGCTCAAAGGCCCCCTGTGTCCACTCAAAAGCCCCCTTTTTTTGTCAAATCGGTGAAGGGTGTTGCAAGCTATGAGAATCCTCTAACGAAGCTCTTGTAGTAAGTGCAAATGCCCACGAACCCTCTCAACTCAGTCACATTCCTGGGTATTGGCCAATCCAAGATGGCCCTGATCTTCTCCTAGTGTACCTTCACTCTGTCCTCCCTAATCACATGCCCAAGGTACAACATCTCTGTTTGTGTCTAAGAGACTAAGGAACACAATATCTCCAAAACCCAGAAAAGGTTTCGCGAGATAGGACTCGGAAACACCTTAATTAAATTAATTTGCCATAATTAAAATATTTTGTAAGTCTAATTTAGGAAAGTGGTAAATTAACGTGCATTAATTAAGGTAGTTTGATTTTGCTCCAGAGGCTTCTATTGATGAAACCAGATTGATCTGAGCCATCAATCGGGATGATATCTTGATTGTTGACACTCCAATGCGAGAATATAAGAGCAGGTTGAAGGGCTCCGAGATAGACAAAGGGAAGAAGAAAGAGTTCAGCAATTCGATTACCCAGTTGCAAGTATTCAGCAAGGGCACAGTTGAAGCTAGGGAAAGCATCAAAGAGAGGGATCATCAAAGATTTGGGAGCATAAATTCCGGAGGAAGATTTACTCAATATTTCCAATGTCCAGGAGACAAGAAAGAGGAGGCCTAGTTATCTACAGAAGAGGTCGTACACAGTAGTGCAAGTAGCCAGTGTATCTAGTGCGAGCTGTCAAGGAGACCACGTTTCAGTTGCTGAAGGCTAGATCCATCTTCCGGAGGCAGAGTGAGTGGGTCTAAGCAGCAATAGGAGACAAAATGACTAGGAGGGAGCCATTCCCGAGGTCGTACAAATTTATCTTGAGCAGCAGTGCACATTTCCCAAAGGCAGTATGAATAGCCTAAGAGAGTTCGAGTTGCTGGGAGAAGGCCAGATCGAGTTGCAAAACGAGATCTTGGATCTCCAATTTATTTTGACAGTGAGAACAGTATGTGCAAGAGGATTGCCAGTGGAAGGCATCTAATTGATTGTACTCTCAAATTGCTGAATAATAATAAAACCCTCATATGTTCCATTGTTTTCCCTTCAGGGTTTTTCTAGGGACAATTGTTCAAAAACAGCGGTGTCAATTTTTGTGTGTACATCTATTTCTCAGTTTCGTATTTTATATTTCCGCGGCGTTTTTTTGGTGAAGAATGCATCAGTGAATTTATCGTTATTTGCCTAATAATTAATTCAGAAGCCTAATAATTAATTCAGAAGACAAATAAACTAATAACAGTTAGAAGCTAAATATCCAATTGTTGCATTCAAGGAATTTTCACAAGAAGGGCAACCCAGCAAACAACTATGGATGGAAACCTGAACTTTGCAACAACCCATCATCTCCTTTTCTCTGTATCTTCATCTTCCCAACTTTTGTACACTAATGTAATGACAAGATATGAACATACGAGATACATAATGCTTTGTATTCCCCCAACCTATATTATTTCTGCACCCCCTTTAGATTGCAATCAGATTGGTGGTTGGTGTAGATATTTGTAATATTTCTAATTAGCCATGGCTAATTAGAATATTCGATTTGCTCAATTTTGCCTTCTATAGTTATTTATAAATAAAAAGGTGAGAAAAGGGGACATAACTCACTTTTAGAATAAAAGTCACTTCCTAGTAGCACAACGTTGTAACTTAAAGGAGAGCCAAGGGGGCCAAAGGGGGATGCAGAGATGGAGCCCACACAAACACTTGGAGGGACTGCGCAGAAAGGAAGAAACACGTGGCAAAAAAGGAATTACGTTGGAGGAGGTGGGCCTTGGGATTGAGAGAGGCAAAGGCTATAAAGGAGAGAGAAGCCTCCTCATTTTGGTCATTCGATTATGTGCATTTGAGCTAGTCTCTTCGACTTAGAGCACGCTGGCTGTTTCGCTGGTCTGCAGCACTGTTTAGTGCATCAAGTGTCTCCGCTCAGAGATTTCACCCTTAGCCCTGAGGGACTTCGAGTGCCTGCTCGGGCAAGGTATTCCCATCAGTATTTTTGCAGTGGTTTCATCAGCATTTTGGCAGGAGGATTGAGCATCTTGGATGACTACGCAATCTTGAGAGGGATGACACAGTTCTTTCTGGCAGGAGTTTCGGATTGGGGTTTTGCAGGAGAATTTGTGCTGGGCAATTGAGCAAGGGACCAGCGCTTGCATATTGGAGGATTTTGGCAGAGTTCTTGGAGGGTTTCTTCAGTGACTGCACAGATCCCCAAGGAGGTGATTTTCAGGGGTCAGCCATTTCAGAAAAGCTTTCTAGGTTTTTCTGGGTTTCTTGAGTAGAGTCCGATTCCAGAGTTTCAGCCTTTTCTGAGGAGGGGAAGGCCCCAAATCCTCATTTGATTTTTAGCAGCAGCAGCAACACTACAGATCTCTAGCAGCTTGGACGCAGTTCAGAGAAGAGCCATTTCTTTGCTATTCTGAGTATATTTCTCCACTTGCCTTGAGCAAGTCGAGGTGTCGTCTTTCTGATCACCTCTGTACTCATTCCTTTACTCACTATAATAAAATGGCTTAGCATTTCTCGCTGCATTTCTTGTGTATCTGTTTATATTTCATATATACATTATTGTTGCTGCACTACTGTTATTATATCCCTGTGATTTTCTTGGCTACTATACCACTTGTGCGTTTTTCTGGTTGAGATTTTGCTGGGATTTGAGGAATATTCCTGGATAGGGATATTACAATATTAGTCCCAATTGTTAGCTTGTAATGAGCTTCATGATTCTCTAATCAATGCTGTGTGGACTTTTTTCCGTAATGAGAATTCGGAGTTAATAATCTGCAAAAGTCTTCTGGTCAATTGTATATGCTGCTATATGCATTCATTTCTATTTCTCTGAGTTAGCTTTTTCAATGTCTGTCATTTTACAATGATTGTGCATTAGATAAATATATTGCAACTGCAGTTGTGGATGTGATAATTCTGCTAGAGGCACAAGTTGGGATCAACGTTGCCCAAGTCCCACAAACCCTCTGTGATAAGCAGCACTTTGCAAACCTGGAGAAATGCAACTTCGCCATGTCCAATCTTAGCTGATCCAAGAAAAGAGCTGCAGGCAGTGGAAAAAATCAACAGCGACTTTTATGAGAAGTGGCTAAGGAGGAGAAAGAGGGGCATCTACTAACCTGAAAACAGTAAGTTATTTGGAAAGTACAAGAGGCCTTGAGGTCAGAGGGCTAATCTCAGTTTAAAACAAAGATGCTTTGGAGACTACATAAAGAGATAAAACAACTTTGGGTTAGAGTTCTCAAAGCTAAATATGCTTAGGAAGTCCAGCCACATGACCTATGCAGAATTTGGTAGTTTTCCAAAATTAACTAGTGTTTACTATTTACAGTAATACAGCACAATGGAAGAAAGGATACAGGACCCATTCTTTCGGAAGAAAGGATACAGGACCCATTCTTTTGGAAGAAAGGATATAGCAAGCTAATGAATGCCTCAGAAAATTCCTAACATCAAATCCCCACTTGGGTAATTGGGCCGATATGGAAAAATACAAAGAAATATTTATCTGGCAAGGGTAGACAAAGGTGAATGATTTACTTTCAATAAACAAAAATATAGTACCTTTGCACCTCTGAAGTAAGGGAATGGAAGGACATTGGTTCATGGCTGGCAAAAGTTTTGTTAAAGGATAAAGAAAATCTCAGCATGATCTGAAAAGGAAAAAAATCTTTACAAGAAAGGATATGTTGATACAGGGAAGTGTAAGGAAAAGGGGCTTTCAAAGATGGTTAACAAAACCTTCTGTATTTATGAAACCAGTCTAACTGTAAACATTCCATCCAACATCGCTTGTACACTGATGCACACGATCACAATCCTTGCTGGATAGATAGGCCAATAAATAAATACTTTTGTTACAAGTCCAACAATCCTCCTAATGAATTTTCCTACAAGCATCTTCCCAATTATATCTGATTGTTTTCAAAATCTAACTATATTGACTCACTAGACTCAAAATTTGAACTGTATTCCATTGACAAAATTTATACTGTCATTTCACTTGATAGAATGAATAAATGGCAAGCCATCAGAGGTGAAACTATCTTTCTTCATATCCCAGCTTTCATGATATGTTCTTGTTTGCTGGTGCCAAATGAGAGAAGTGCCTCAGTGACTGTCAAATCCTAATCCTAGCTTTGATGATATACTCTTGTTTGCTGATGCCAAATAAGAGAAGTGACTCAGTGATGGGCTTTTGTTGGATCCAAAAATGTTAATTGACTGCTCCAAACAAGTGCCTCATCAAGTTAGACCAACTACTCAAGTGGTTGGTCCACATTATGCATCAGAGACTTCTTCCCTAGCATTGTAGTGTTCTAAAGAAAAGAAGACACAGTTTATGATAGAGAAACTCTCTCAGTCCAGGGAAGCAAGTTCATGCATTAAGTGCCATCTGTTATAAATCTTTGGTAATCACGTTACCACTTTTACTTTTCAATTTACTAAATCGTAATAGATACTCACAAAGAATCCACAGGCTTTAACAAGTATCTCTAGACTCTTAACTGCCATTTCTGATTTTCTATGTTTCATCCAGGCAACTTCCTCTGCATCGGAGACTTCTTCCATGGCACTGTGGCATTCTAAAGTATTCCATAAAAATAAGACATATTTTATGATAGAGAAACTCTCTCAGACCAGGGAAACAAGTTTAGGTATTAACTGCCATACGTTATAAATCTTTAGTAATCGTGTTGCAACTTTTACTTTTCAATTTACAAAGTCATAATAGATATTCGCAACGAATCCATAAACTTTAACTAGTATCTCCAGTCTTAACTGCCATTTCTGATTTTTCTGTGTTTCATCCAGGCAACTTCCCCTGGGAAGGAAATTAAGATTTTGCGTGCATTTTAGCATTACACAGACAGCTCTTTAGTTCATTATTTTCCTGTACAAATAGCTTTGACCTACATCTCTTCATTATTTAAGCAAGTGATTGTCATGTTTCTTTAATCATCCCTCTTATCACAGAATCTGAAGTGACCTTTATTTCTATTTTTATCATACATATTTTACAAATAACTTAGAGAAATCTCTTAAAATTCCATTCATCGTATAGATCTTTATTCTAAAAAAAACGTGGAGTTGGCTTAAAGGCCAGTGACTGTTGAATACTAAATAATGAAGAACAATGCAAATCCCACCTAGTTACTACACTTGCTGGGACAATATCAACCATACTGCCAAAAAGTGGGTCTACATGACAACAAGAAACTTGGTCTCGACTCTGAGGACTGAATCTTCCTGGAATACCCAAGCTTAATATATACGTGAAGGAAAGTTATCTTTTGATAATTCTACTGTTGAAAATTGCACAGGCTAAAAAACTGAACCCAGGACCTGAACCTGGCAAGTGGGCTCTTCTAACTCTACCACTGATCTACAAGCCCATTCATGATGGGCACCATTAAAGTGAGAATTGCTATCTTCTACGTCTACTAGATAGGATCTAGCAAGCTTTCAAAGCATTCGGATTGGGGGTTAATAGACTATCTCTGTTCATTATTAGACATACATGTATCCAAGGGGAGAGTTTACAACGATGTTTACAATCATCTAATTTCTCCGCCGTGCAACATCGAACAATTTGATAAAGAATTTACATCTGACGGCACACGTATACCCTAATCCTATAACCTCAACATTCTTAGCACTGGACAAATAGATCAAATTCAATAACATTCTCATAATTTGCTTAATCTGGAAAAACAGAGAAACAGCAGACAAGTAGTTGACCTGATATCACTAAAACTGGGCCATATTTACATTCATCGTCTATGATTACCCTCACAGACAATAGTGAAAATACAACCCTAACTTATAGTAGGTTACAGTAAGAATTGCAGAGTGCCTCAAATGTAATAGCAGTGCTATTTGGAATGAATGTATTGCCATTAAAATTCCAGACCCAAAATACGTGTACAGAAGTGGAGCAGAATGAAAACCAAATTCAGATACTTGCAATAATTAGCAGCCTCTATAGAGTAGGCCTTACCCTTACCGACACCCCTACCCTCCATTGGTTTCAGACGCTCGGCCAGCAGCACTTTGAAGAAAAAGCCTACAGCCATGACAGGCTGCAGATCACTTTGAACCACCGTGGCAGGAACGTACTTAATAACTCACATCTAGGTCAGAGCATGTACGGAGCTGGACCATCATATTAATTCAATCGCTGCAGGTTATGAACTGAAACTCGAAGGCTGGAATCCTTAATCGATCAGACGCTTTTGCCAGTGTGAATGTAAATTTCAAATGGTGAAGCGAAATTAACAGATGTAACCTTCTTTATCTTCTCGGGATATCCTCGAAGCGCCGAGAATCCAAATTCAAAACTCGTTTCGGAAATCCTCGAAAAGCGATATGGCCATTGTTCCGCACCTGCTGCCCATCATTTAAGAATCCCTGTGGCTCAGTTGATGGGTGTTTTCCCCTCCTATTCTTCTTTCGAAATTCTCGTTGGCCACATATCAGCGCTCGAAATTTTCTGTAAAATTCGGATACACGTATTCATATTGATGAGAAAAGCAAAGGTGAGAATCCGAATCCATTTACATTTCCATTATGAGAAATCCGTCGGAGCGTCCAGAGGTAATGAATCCTCCACGTCGTACAGCTTGTTTGTGGGTGACCCGTCCTGCCCTTTTGCAGGGACTGACGTGTCCGTTTCTGAATTTTCCGTCTCGTCTCAGATCCATACGGAATTTACGTGGCAAACAGGATGGCCCGCCATATTGGACACGGAGCGAGGTTCTTCACGTGTACCTGCGGAGGTTGCAGTTCCCCTGATTTGTTAT
>APFE030190673.1:7194-33153 GCA_000404065.3 Pinus taeda
GTTCCGCTTGGAGATTTCATTGATCTCTTACTCATCCCTGGGCGAATTCAGAGAGGCAAGTGTGATAAGAGAAGTTTCTAGAAGATTCCATGAGCATCCACTTAGCAAACTGTCTCAACCATTTGTTCATTCTCGTTCATCGCACCCTATAGAGGAAATATTCAGTATGCATCACATCTGGCTAGTGTAGCAATCAGTATGCATCGCACCTTGACAGTGGGGCAGTCAGTATGGTCCAGGTTTGGCCAATTCTAAGTGGTTTTTTAGGTGGAACTTCTGGGGAATGATGTAATAAGTTGACTATGATCCTTTTGGGTATGAAACAACAATTTTAGGGGTTAAAGAGCCCTTGGTTTATTGACATATAAGATTGGGGTTGCAGTGCCCAAATATGTCTATAACACATCCTTCCCCTTTGAGATGTACGAGTTGATCGTGAAGCTAGCAGACAGTTTAGGAAGGTGTAGGCTTGATAAACCAATTGTGTGAACTATGGAATTGGTGCGCAGACTAGAAGCATCAGACGATAAGATCGCACGTGCTGTGGATATGACCGTCAGCTATAGCAAGGCGGAATGACACTTCCTCAAAGGACCATGAGGTAAGTACATTAAATCATTGAACACTTAGATTAAAATGTTATTGTGTGAAAAGAGGATTATGTGAATAAATTGATATTTGGGACTACACAAAGTGGGAAGATCTATAGAAATGAAGGTAGCACAGAGATAGAAAATAGTCCCTTCATTTCACCACGACAAGAAAATGAGGAAGAACTTGCGAAAGTCTCTTTGAGAAGCGCGATCAGTCTGATAAGGAAGCGAATTCTATGCATACCACCTACACTTACACCACCACCAGTCTCACCATCTTCACCTCCATCTCCACCCACACCACCTTCGCCACCACCATAGTTCAATATGGCAAGCACGATAAAATGTCTAGTATTCAGGAGTAGGGAACGAAGATCCAGGGAAAATTTTGGTTTGTAGTAAAGGCTGTATGGGAAGAACAAGGAGTCATGGATGAAAATATAAAGAAGGCATCACTAGTAAGTGCATTGTAGGATCATGCACTAACGGTACATTAAGCATTCTAACGACCATCCGAATGCAGGGATCATAGATATCCATGTTGCACTGAAAAAGGAATTTAGTAGGCCAAAATTAGAGACACAATTGATTATCGAGTTTAAGGAAATCGCGATGCTTCCAGGTGAGACCCCATGGGTTCTGGACCAGAGACTGAAGAGTATGATTTGTGAAACTAACATGACCTTGACGGATGGACAACACCGCGCATGGTTTGTAGCATCACTAACATTGCATTTAAGGATGGCGTTGTCACAACAAAAGCCATCCACCCAGGCCGAAGCTTTGGAAATTGCAATGAGACTGCATGAGACCCCAATACAAGATCCTAGTTTGGGAGTCCAACAAATCCATGCACAACTGCAAAATTTGTGTCTAGAAATGCAGAGTTTGAAACAGGATAGGACAACTCAACCAGAAGCAAGCGAGGAGGTATGGTGCATAAAATGCAAAGGCCAGGGGCATGACAAGGATCACTATCTAGTTTTCACGAATTACTTGGCGGGAGGAGGGCCAATGCCATTATGACTAGAGGAACAAGAAAGACTGGGTGTGGTTCCTGCACTATGGTGCGTGATTTGTCAAATAGGAGGAAAACACACCACAGATAACTGTCACCTATTACAGAAGTATACGCAGATGCCCCAACAATTGTTATGTAATTTCTATAGGTTGGTAGGCCATGATGAGTGCACCTGCAGAAGTTACGAGCTGATGATGGATTGAACTCCTGCCTATAGAGTACAGATCGAAACACAAGCCCTCGATCCAAATGCAGGGATGGCGCATGCTAGATTTCAGGGGCACGGATGAGGTCGAGGTGGAATGGTACCAAGAAGGGGTCGTGGACAACTAATTTGTTACAATTGCCAGGGAACTATTGTCACGATTGTATGAATCTGACGAGATCATCAAGTTTATACTGTACCCAATTTGATCATGAGATAGAGGACTGCCCTACACTGATAGCGAGGTTGTGCAATAAAGGAGTACTTTAGCCACCCCCAACTCAGAACCTACAAATGATGAGGTCTGAGCAGTGTGAAGAGCACCCAAATATAAACATAGTGCTTCAAAGTGGTTGCACAATAGGAGATGACAAAGGTAAGTAGCCAGAAGAAAGTGCGTGGGTTCACAAGGCTCCTACAAAGGAACCTGAATTTGATTTGGAGCACGCGAAGGAGACATTCATGGGAGCTAAGAAGAGCTTCATGGAGGCCTCCACTTTAGGTAGTAAGGATCAACTAGAACTAGGGATGGATCCTTAAATTCTCACTACCTTTATGGAGACATGCAGGAAACTGTTGTGCAACAACAAGGCTGTGAAAGGACTGTAGGAAATTATCACTAGGTGCGCTAGGTCAGGAGAACCATGCATTGTCTGGAAACTTGGGAAGCATGCATTGCGAATAGGAAGGGAAATGAGATTGACTGCACAAATCAGAGCATACGAAATGGATCAAGTAATTCTAGATCTTGGATCGGACACGAATGTATTGCCAAAGCAGACATGGAAACACATGCAAAGGCCGATGTTACAATGGTCTCCTATTCAATTGCGAATGAAAAACCAACAAAAGATCCTACCAATGATAAGGTTGCAGGGGATAACAATAGACATCGTTGTTGCGAGCGCACTGGAAGATTTCAAAGTGATAGAGATTTTCGATGACAATAATCCCTATCCCTTGCTACTAGGAATAGATTGGGCCACTAATATGAATGGGGTAATAAATCTAGAAAGTGCAAAATGATTTTTGAGAAAACGTCACTACACATAGTGGTTCCTTTAGACCCTGTGGAAGGAGCATGCTACATAGAGCTAGTGCACGATGACAAGAGCGACGATGAGCTAGACTGTATCTACATGATAACCACTTGGGAACAGGATTGGGTGAATCCTATAGCGGATGGCCGAATTTCGTGGGAGCATGAAATCTCCCGCACATCATATTCATATGAGGAAATAGAATGATGGCAGAACTAGCTACACAAGGTAACCACGCTCAACTGCAACATGATGGTAAGATCACTGTGCTGTGTGACAATAGAGATAAGGGAGCTACCTATGTACGATGGGTTGACAATGATGGATGAATTCTTGAACGAATTTGAGAGTGAAGTGCCAAAAAAACGAAGGTTCGATGCTCTGAAATGGGCACTGCGCACAATACCTACAAGGTGGTGGGGTATGCACCAGCAGAGTTTCGGGGATTGGCACAAATGTAGAAGGGGGATGCTTATACGATTTGGAAAACCTCAGGTACGGATGAGAGTTGGTTATGAGGGGAAAAACAGCTTGCGGGCCCACCTGTGTAGATGGATACAGGCATATGGTACGCAACCTGCACAAACGCACACTACTCTCACAATCGAAAATAGGAACCATAAGTGGAAGCAGGAAAGACGAAGCACACAAAAGATTATCAACGACGAAGCATTTTTCAAGGTGTGTGAAGTATTGAACAGAGTCCACCATGTGAAGTGCACTAACTGGGACTTGCGTGTACCAGCAGTTGGATGGCCCTATAGGACCATGTGCAATACCCTGATTGCGAGAGTAGTTCCAAAGTTGAAATATGAAACAAGGGTTGAAATCCCTATGGAGCATGGGAAGCTGAGTCTGTGCATAACAACACCCATAGATACAATCTTCCATGCAAACTGGAATGAAGAAATCACACTGCTACGCGAAGCAGAACATATAAGACTTCAGGAAGAACTTCGACAAAGAAACTTTATACTTCACGAATTTGAAAAAGACTGGGTACTGCTAAGGGAGAAAAGTTCTTTAATGGATGGAAAGGTAAAGAGGCTAGAAAAATAAATAAGGGAAGCATTTCTCGTCGATAAACCAAGGATGGCAAGGCAAGATGAGTACAATCATACTGACGAATTGGAGGACTATCGCTGAGAACTGGTTAGTCTACTGTCGTGGCTAGGACCGCATATCGCCAACCATAGTACCCAAGGTAGTGCATTGCAAATAGTATAGTGCGTGGTGCTGATCACCACAATGGTAGGTGAGGATTCTCCATGAACCACGAAAAAGGATGGGATGGAGCCCCACACAAGTGGTGTGACCACCTGACTAGCCATAGGAAGGAAAATCTTAGCACACTAGGCAATTGAATATGCCAACTAATACTTTTATTGGATATGGTGTTAATGATTTTGGTTATCACTTTTATGATTATGAAAAAGACAAAATCATTAGGAGTAGAGATCTCATATTCAATGAAAAGGTTTTATATAAGGATCAGATACAGGAAAAGAAACAGGAAAAAGAAAACAGAGAATACATAGTGCTTGATGAGATCACAGAAAAAGTGAAGGTGCCTGAAAATCATATGATTAATAGCTAGAACAACAACAACAACCACAACAGTAACAAGCACCTCAAATGCCTGAAAGTGGTGTTAGAAGATCTACTAGGATAAGTAGACCCCTTGAACGATACTCTCCTTCATTATATTACATATGGTTGACTGATTCTGGTGAACTAGAATGTTATGAAGAAGTAGTGCAGGTAGAAACTGGGAAGAAGTGGGAGCAAGCCATGAAAGAAGAGATGGACTCCTTAGCACATAACTAGACTTGGGACTTAGTCAATTTTCCTGCAGGTAAAACATCATTGCAGAATAAATGGGTTTACAAGTTGAAGGAAGAAGATGGAGGTAGAAAAAGGTATAAATCTAGAACTGTGGTGAAGGGGTTTTCACAGAAAAAAGGTATAGACTTTGATGAGATATTTTCTCCTATTGGTGAAATGACTTCAATCAGAACTATTTTAAGTCTAGTAGCAGCTGAAGATTTGCATCATGAGTAGTTAGATGTAAAGACAACCTTTCTCCATGGGGATTTGGAGGAAGAGATATATATGCAGCAGCCATAAGGATGTCAGGTAAAAGGGAAGGATAAAATTGTGTGCAGGTTGAAGAAGAGCTTGTATGGCTTAAAACAGGCTCCAAGGTAGTGGTATCTAAAATTTGACAACTTTATGTCTAAACAAGGTTATACTAGATGTCACTCTGATCATTGTGTTTATCTCAAAAGGGAAAATGATGGCATCTTTATTATATTGTTATTGTATGTAGATGACATGCTTGTTGCAGGTTCTAACATGTAGGAAATAAATGTGCTCAAAAGAAAATTGGCAAACTCATTTGCAATGAAGGATTTGGGTGCTGCAAGAAAAATCCTTGGTATGAGAATAGCTAGAGACAGGAAGAATCACAAATTAACATTTCCAGAGAGTGAGTACATACAAAAGGTGTTGAAAAGGTTTAATATGCAGAATGAAAAACCAGTTAGTATACCTTTGGATAGCCATTTCAAACTAAGTAAGGAAATGTGTCCGAAGACTAAGGAAGAAATGGATTATATGTCTAAAGTTCCATATGCATTAGCAGTTGGAAGCTTAATGCATGTAATGGTCTGCAGAAGGCCTGATATTACACATGTAGTGGGAGTTGTAATCAGGTACATGAAAAATCTAGCAAAAGAACATTAGATGGGAGTGAAGTGGATTCTCAAATATTTGAGATCTACCAAAATTCAAGCATTATGCTTTGGTGGTTCAAACATTGCTCTACAAGGATATGTTGATGCAGATATGGTGGGTGATAGAGATAACATGAGGAGCACCACAAGGTATGTGTGTACTATAGGTGGAACAACTCTAAGCTGGGTCTCAAAACTACAAAGTGTTATTGCACTCTCAACAATGGAATTATAGAAGATCTGTTGTAGGTTGTATCTCTTCAATTTGCTAGATAATATAAAAGGAAAGACTGGATGTTTCTCCATGGACGTAGCCCAAGGGTGAACCACGTATATCTGTGTCTCTCTTGTTTTATGTGTTTTCTCTGTTTATATTTCTACAATATATTTTATGTGTTCCATTTCTCTGTAATATATAATTTTCTAACATAGATGTGTCATAGTCGAGTCACCTAGGAGATCTAAAAAACAGGGGACATTGATGTATTCCAACTGTTTATTGGCAAGAGAGCTTGCCATTAAGGCATGTAAGCCTCAAGGTACTTGAAAGATCTCTAGTCTTGATCCTAGATGATGTGTCAGATTCAATGGGTCAAAAATTGTTAGAAGGGAGGCCTTAATGAATCCTTCATCATCTAATGCGAGTATGGAATAATAATTTGAAGGACTATAGATGAAAATTTTTCATTGTAGCAAGGTTTATTTAACATAAAGGAAAAGGAAAAATGGTGTGACTTAACTTTGTAAGGGATTTGAAGGAATTTATTTATGGGTTAAGGGTGAGTGAAAATGAGGCAGGAAAATATGAATATTGCAAAGGGAAATGGGCTTTTGGTAGAAGGGGGATCGACAGTTATGGATCAACGACAGGCTTAAAATGTGTAGAAATGGTAAAATCGGTATGTGTTTAGTAGCAATGGTTTAGTGGATATGATTTTACATTGAATGATTATGCTCTTCTAAAAGAAACTTGGTCTTGTAAAAAGGTACTCATGCATATAGTGATATTTTTTCATCGTCCCGAAACCTGCAAAAACTTAGCAATTTTTGCAATAAAATGTAAGATTATCAAAAGAGAGATGTGATTAGTCCCTCTTCATTTGATCTATACACAAAAAACTCAAAAATAATACTAATAAAAGAAATTCAAGGATGAAAAATGAAATGCACTTTTAGCTGATTAGTACCATGGATAATTTGTTATTGTTTTGTCGTTGTCTTCTTCATTGTGTTTCTAACAAATTTTGAGCGTGAGACCTCTTCTCCACACACTTAATGCTTCATTAATAAATCATAAACCAAATTTTCATAATCTACTAAATTGTGTCAATTTTGTAGCTACCAAAAACATGGATTGTTGCATTTCCTTGCCACTTTTACAACTTGCATTTAGACATGGGTGGTGGTTTTTTTTAATTATCACAGTTGGGTTTTAATGTTTGTAGGTTTTTATGAAACTCTAAATCTGTAACTATGGTTTTTCTTTTTCTCTAGTGCTCCACCTTTGTCCATGATCTCGTGGATCAAGAAAATGCTCAAAATTCCAAATTCTTGGATCAATTTGAAACCAACGCCAAAGTGCAGATTTTGTTGCCTTGAATTCAACACAACTCGTTTCACCGAAATCTAACTTCGGATGCTCTCAGAATCGCAGTCTAATTGTTTTGTGAAACATATAAAAAAACGAATTTTGAGTTGTAGGAATGCCCAATCAATAGTATGTATGTTGATTGGGTCATGATGTGGAAAGTTTGACTATTTCTCATAAGCCAATAAGTGTTTAACACTTGGCACTATTTTACTGGTTGAGACGTGGTTGTTTTTTATTGGTTTACAGGTTGTTTTTGTGTCCCAATGAGGGAGTGCCACATGGACCAACTAATGATTGCCATATGGCATCCTCGTGGTGGGAAAAAAATTGTTGGAAGTCGAATGGCCTCCATGAAAATCGAACCTGAGACTTATTGTCCACCAACAAAGCTCTTAACCAACTTTGCTAACCCATGCCTTATTAACAAGACTCTGAATTTTGAATTTAAGGTTGACGGGTGTGCCTTTTGGGGGAGGGGGTTGGGTTAAGCCCTAGCCCCTGGCCCTCGAGTGCCATAGGAAAACGGTCGTGGGCTGAGGGCTAGGCCTTAACCTAGCCCACAGTCTCATACAATTACATATGACCAGGTGCTTAAGTTAAATGTGCTAGTGGAGGAATGGGGATTATCCCTTGATTTTCGGCACACAACGTGCTTGCATGCCACCACGTGCCCAAGATTTTTGGACCTGGGGGCTAAATTTAACTATCCTACAATTTTGACCGCTGGTCTGGAAGGCCAAATTCTCGTGTCGTTCCCATTCTCTGGGTGCACAAGTCAGGTTTCGGTTGAATTGCAGGCTTATTAACATAGGAATTGGTAAAAAAATCAAAACACTGATATCTTTCTCAATTTTTGGCCAAATGAGGTGCAAAAAGAGTAAAAACAGGGGTTTTGACAGTGATGGATCCATTGGAAACATCAATTTTTATGTTTGAGCTTTCCAAAGGTCTGTAATTATACTTTTGAATATGAATTTAGATTTCTTATCCAGTTTTTATTGCAAAATTTTAAAACTAATTTTGTTCAATTGTCTTTTCAAACCTTCCATATCGGAGAGATCGCAAGAAGAGAGCATAGTTAGCAATATTGAAAATCTTTATTCAAAATCAAATCAAAAGGATTTGATTTCTAACTTCAAATTGTGGCTCTCAAAACACTATTTCTCTCCTTCTTCTCAAATATTCCTTCTCTTTCTTCATCTTCCTGCCAATGATTAGTTAGTTGGGTGGCTCTTACTGCACCACCAAAAATAAAATTGCAAATAAAATGAAATCTAACTTATAAAAAAAAAAAAAAAAAAAAAAACAAGCAAACAAACAGACAAAACAAAAAAAAACACATAACCAAACTTGGTTTATTCATTAATTCTATCCTACTCTAATCTACTAGAAATACAAAATTTGTTTCAAGTGTATGCATATTTCTAGTGTAACCATGTGTGTAACAAGAGTAAAATTATATTCATGCTTAGTTTTGAAAAATATGCATTAAAACACATCAAAGCATGGAAAACCAGTTGTTTTAATAATGAAATCAAGAAGTAAGGAAGAATGGAAGAGTGATGTGATTTGATCCTTGATTAGAACCATCTTTGAATAAGGCCATGGCATTCTTGATTCCTTTCTTGGTTTAGATCACATTCAATATCCTCCTTTATTATGCATTCCTCATATTCTAGTAGTTTCTCCCCATCAACAATATTGCATGATTCTTTAGTCTCTTCAACACAAGAGGAATCAAAAGAAACTCAAAGATCTTCTTGTGGAGGTGGAAGGAAAAACAAGTTTTTGCATGCAGTTAAAATATACTCTCCTTGAGGGGCAGATTTCCCAGCTATTGCTAATATTTGGGAAAATTCTTGGAAGAACATTCTTCAAATTCTTAATTGTTTGTGAATTACTCCAACTGGTTGATAATTCCTTTTGTGCACACATATTAGTACAAAGTTTTGAAAAAAATATCGAAATCTAATATGCATCCTAAATGATTTTAATATGATTTTAATTATGCATCTAAGAATTAATGAAACTATAATGAGTTCTCTAAACTTCAAAATAAACACTTATGTATACCTCCCCGACAACAACAACAAAATGTTGGGTGACTTAATTGTGAGTTAAATCCCTATCATTAATTGTCAACCTGAGATTCGTAAAATTGACGAGGTATACATGTACTATATGCACTAGGTGGTTATTAATTAGAATAGATTAATCTAACACAAATAAAACTAATTACCAAACAAGTTAAATCAATCTAATCCAAGCCAAACCAAACATAAAGAAATTGAAATCACACTTGCATAAAGGAAATCACACTTTCTTGAAAATGAAATCACACTTGCAGAAATGAAATAACACTTTCCGAATTGAAATCACACCACACTTGCATAAGTGAAATCACACTTGCAGAATTGAAATCAAACTTGCTCCAAAGTAAATCACATCTGTTGAAATGAAATCACTTTTTCTGAAATTAAAATCACACTTGCATGAAAAAAATGAAACAAATATTATGTTACCAATATGTACAAAGGTGTGCAAACTATGGTTGATGGGGGCCCTCCATTCCTCAGCAAGCACACTGAATCAACTATCCCATCTCGAAGATTAAAGTGGAAGTATGTATTTCATAAAAATGTAGTTATAAGATATCAGAAGAATTATTTATCCTCACTTTACAAATTACATCTAGAACTTGAAACCTTCAACTAGCAACTAGCAACTAACAATAACACTCAAAACTTCTAACTTGCATCTAACAACCTGACAACAACACTAAATAGTTACAATTGAAAACTAACAACCCTTTGTATGAAGGGTGTTCTCTTATTTATACAAAAATTAAGGATAACTATTCAATAAATATAGATCCTTAGATCTCTCCTAAATCCACATTTATCTCTTGTGGTTACAACTAATATCCTAAAAATATAAGATACAAATCCTCCCAAAATCCTCTCAAAATCCTCTCATCCATGATTCTTCTCCTTTGGATGTGGCTAGTTAATGATCCACATCTTCTATAATTATTCGACAAATCCTCACTTGTTGGAATTTGAAATTCGAATTTGTGGTTGGATGGCCAAGTAGGACCCTTCTAGAATCTCCAAGTAGGCCTACAATATCACAAAACTCATAATACTTTTAGATATATATGAAAACATGTTAATTTCCTATATTTAACCACAAATTTTCTTATTATACTTAAAATCAACAACTTGGAAAATAATTTTGATAGACCCGGGTAATGATGAAAATGGTTACTTAATGTAAGGTTATGGGGCTATAGGGTTACAAAATGAGGGTAAAATGATGGAAATGAAGGTGAAAGTGGATGACATTTTGGAGACCCAACACTAACCCAAAGTCTATCTTACCAAAGGACCCTTTTATGGAAGGTTTTATAGCTCCTTATAATCCTCCACTTACTAATCCTCTAGGGTACTTCGTAATTCAGGTAGCACCATTTCCTACAGTTCCTTCATTAATTTCCCCTTTAAACATCCCGATGATTGTTGGTGAGTCATGGAATTTTATGGGAAAATTTGCTCGAACACCATTTAATCCTCCTGTATCAAGTTCCACACTTGTTTTTGGTTATCCTACTATATAACCTATGGTCAATCCATGAACTTTAGCTACAGCAACTTGGGGTGGTCGTCAACCATCTGTTGCCTCCATTACCTCTACTCTCTTTGTGTTATCTCCTTGTGTGCCTAGTTTGACAACCTTGAACAAACCGTTTGGTTGGAATCCGTTGCTTCGTTCAACTTCCCCACCACTACAAAGTAGTGGCAATGTTTCTAGCACCTATCTTCCTACTGGGGGAATTCCTATCCCCATGCAACCTTCAGTACAACCAAGTTTTCTATTGATTAATTCTTTTACTATTAGTGTTTATATTGCTGGTGGTGGGCCCCTACCTAGTTCATCTTATGTGGCTGGAATTGTTATGTTTCCCATACTTATTGTATCTCCTTGGGGTCTCCCAACTCAGCCACCATTACGTAATGGGGAAAACTTTTATCCTTGGGGAAACTCGTTTGTTGGTAGTTTTCCTAAGGTTGTAGTCAACTTCTATCCTATAGGTAACCAATTCTCTCGTAGCTTTCCTCAAGCTAGGGGCATTCCTCATAGTCTGTCCTTCTACATGACCCCACCACCACCTCAAGGAAACTACTATACTTTGTAACCCATGTACCCTAATGGAAACCCATTGATGGCAGGACCTCCTGGTCCCTCTAGCCATCTTACTCTTCCTTGATTTGATTCAACTGCACCTACTCCATTTCCTTTCTTGAATACACTGGACATATTAGATCTATACAAGTTAAAAAAATGATTCCATTAACCATAACTTGCTTTGGCCTCTGACCCTGCGTAAGAGTCCTATGGACATTCCTAATTTTGGGGGAAAATAGGGAGATAAAATGGCTACACAAATCACCACATACCACATTTTGTGTGTTTCCAATTTAATTATTAATGATAACATCCGACTCAGACTCTTCCCGCACACCTTGATTGGCAATGCAACGAAGTGGTATATTGAATTATCACATGCTTATATTAATAATTTTAATAACATAACAATTGAATTATTGAAACACTTCCACACACTAATCCATTACGAAACTAGAATGAAACCCTTAACCACTTTGCATCAGAACACTTCCACCCACATCTCTGATCATATTCATTAATGGAGATAGAGACAAAGATTAGTAAAGGCCTTCATTCCAAACTACCTATTAGCTGATTGGTTGTGTAAGTCACTCCTACCTCTTATTGCGAAGAAAGTTGCCATGTTCAGAGTTGTTACTAAAGACCAGTCCATTTAGTGTTCCCAACGTGTAGATATAATTTATTCTTAGTTTGGTGACATGTTATGACCTGATCCCTAATGCTAGTTGGACTTCAAATACTCATGTTACTAATGATACCTATGGGACTGTTGTCACCTAGCTGAATGGGAAAAATGCATATTTATCCATTACTGCTACCACCACCTCAACTACATCTAATCATATTATTTCTCCTTCATCCATTATGATTATCATTGTGTAGTCTACACAATAATCCAGTGGTAATAAAAGGAAGAATAAGAATAAGACCTATCATTTTGAGGAGCAATCATCTATTTAGAACACCCAAGTTCAAGCACCTTGTACTGCTAAATCTAATAACGGGAAGCAAAATGTGGTGAAGTTTCCTTGAAAGATATGTACCGAGGAACATTTAACTTACAAATTCCCTAGTCTACAAGAGTTCATTGATGTCTTCGCACAAAATTATTCTAGTACCCCTTCTACCCTTAACAACCCTGTCCCTTAGACCCAACAACATAAATGGTAGCAACATATGGTTGTGAACCCACCTCCACCCTTGCATGAGGGAAATGATGGTTCTACTCCCCCTTCTCCCGAAGAAGGATCATCTACCATATATGCTTTTAAGGTGGCTGGTTTACAAATCTAAGCCAAAAAATATGGGAACCATGTCCTAGATAGATTGGATACCCCGTTGACCTCTACTCCACCTTTGCCTGATGATCGTCACATTGAGAGATTGGTTGTTGACCTTGTGGTTCATACCCCCAAAGGGAAACTTCACCAAACTAAAAATAATTTGTCTACCTATGCTGCCTAAAGCTATAATATTGTAGAGGATCGCGTGTAGGCACCTTGTGCTATGTCTGCCTTAGAATTATTGTAGAGTTGTCTAGAAAAACGAAAATCCTTACTCTCAGCTATAAGTAGGGATGACCCCCTGGATTCCAACCTGGTTGTCTTTGACATGGAAAAGAGTACACCTCCCCTTTCACACTAAATTGCATTCATAACGTAGGTTCATGTGAAAGGAAAAACTATTCATTGTACCATCATTGGTGAAGGTTCATCTACCTATGTAATGGCTACTTCTTGTTGGATCACCTTGGGTTCATCCACTCCTACTCCACCATAGACTTCACTAAAATATTTTCATGGCCACACTTTCATCCCTAAGAGATATCTCACTACTTTTCCCATCACTCTTGGAGGGAAAACGGTTTTGGTTGATATTGAACTTGTTGATTTCCCACACAATTACAAGCTTATGTTAGGACACAGTTGGACTTATGCCATGAAATTATTTGTCTCAGTGGTCTTCTGGCATATCTATTTACCTCATCAAGGAAAAATTGTGACAATGGACTAACAATCCTTCTACACCCTTGAATTTCAACCAATGAATTCTAGCAACGTTCAGTTAGTGGGTGGTTCTCCTGATACTTTTGTCAGTATTGAGACTAATCTACAAGAGTTCATTTATCTATATCAGTTGGATGTTTTATGGAAGTAATATACTCTCTCTCTTAAACACAGAACTTGTCCAATATATTTACCTTTTGTTAGATTCTCTTTGAAACCTACCATATTATGATTTTTTCCTTGATACCCTAATGTCCCTGCATCATTGTATCCAACACCTTTTAGTCTTCTTGAGTCTCAACTACCTAGACTTCTTGGTGTTGTGCCTTCCTCTTTCAAGGAAGTCTACTATTTGTTGTCCTTATAAACCACTTTATCACGTGTCCTTTTGACCTAATTTAGTTCATCCCATTGTTGTATATTATCTCCAAAATAAATCACTTTTGTCTGATTTTGTATCAATTGATGTAGGAATCCTTATTTCCTACCTTTGGTAGATCCCTTCCTATCGAATTGAAAGAATTATCTGGGAAGAGGGTTGTGAAATATCATAGTACCCTAGAGCTTACAGTCCTTAGTGGAAATTTTCCATGATTTGATCAAGAGTTTTAATTATTGGCTCATAGTTGAAATATTATACGAGTGTTTGACATCAACTCTTTCATTAACACTCACTAGATTGTACTGCAGATCTTGGAGACCATCATCCTCATCGGTGGCCCTCCTCATGTCTGTTAACATTTTTCATTATTGACTAGTAATGAGATGAATCCTAGCATGTTCAACATAAACTCATTTGTTCACATGTGTAGAATTATTCTATTTTGATATTGTGACGAAGACCTTTTGTAGAGGCTTACATCACTCATCCTTGTTTCCTCTCCTAAGGTGCATATTTTTATTTCTAGAGACATCTTATATTAGAGTTCTTACACAGTGACTGATCCACACTGTACTTGCTAGTGGACATGATTTATTCATTTTCTACATGGATCCACAATTTATTTTTCTACTTTAGATAGAGAGCATGGAAATTCCTGAGTCAGGACATGAATTATATCTAACACATGTTTATAGTTGGCAGGCCTCCTTCTGTTCCAACACTCTGATTACTCTCTCCTTGATGTTTAATAAAGTATTTCAGCCATCACTTTCTTCTCTGACCTCACACTTTAGCGGGAATTTTCTATACATGAAAATGCCTCCTCATCATCTCAGAGGATATTACTATGCTTTTGGTTGAAATAGACCCATTTTTCTAGCCTATTTAAGACTATAACACAAGTTATGTACCATGAGGACAACATTATCCTAGTTTATAACGTTTTGTATCTTCATCTGACTTGTGATACCAAATTCTCACATAGTCACAAGGAAAAAAGTCCAAACTAACTCACTTTCACACTCAATCTCTCTTAAGGAAACTCTTATGAGTTGGAATGTCGTTTCCATTTACTCATCTATACCTTTTTTCTATAATACAAAATCATTTAAATGAGGATAAAAGCATTAAATCACGGGTAATTTTTGTCCTAAATGAATGAAGAAACATAAAGCATTAAAGCATGAAAAAACATCATCCACCCCTAAATTTTTTCCAAAATTGCACTAGAGAGAAACCAATAGTCTTCATAGCCTCCATGTTTCCTATAAATTAAAGCCTTGGCCATAACCAATTGGAATTTATTAAATTGTTATGTTGTCAAGATCTTCATTGAGAGAGAGAGAGTTTTTGGAGCTAGTAGCTAAAGGGGGTGCTACTACGACTACATCTATTGATTGTAATCTCCTTTCCATTTGATTAATACATATAGATCAATTGTTATTTATTCCTAACTACTCTTCACTGTTCACATCTTGTGTCTTTCTTGGAGTATTTGCTTACATTGATTCATTCAATAGTATATGCTTGTTTAGATACTATGGCTTTCAAATGATAAGATTATTATGCTATAAAGCTCTGTTTTTTTTCTTTATGTGCAAGACCATGATTTGGAGCTAGCTAGGAGAAATTCACAGCTACACTGACCACTCCAATGGATTTTCATATGAGGACTCACATGCTCACCTTCCTCTTATCTTCTAAATATTTTCTTTACTTCTTTCATTGTTGAAAGAGTACAACCTTAAAATAATCTATCCCTTACACTATCTGTCCCTGGCTTCCAAGAAGACGTAAGAGGGGTTGTTATTTTTCCAACTAAACACAAATCCCTACATTAGAATTAAATCAAAGATGGATTATTCTAAGGTTGGAATATTTAAGTAATGCAATCAGTAAAGCAAAGATTGAGAAGATAAGAGGAAGGTGATATTGTTAGTCCTAGAATGTAGATCCATTGGAGTGGTCATTGTAGCTGGGAGGTGCTCCTAATTAGCTCCAAATCCTAGTCTTTCACATAAAGAAGAACAAAAAAACATTTATTTCATATTAATCCTATCAATCGAAAGCTATCATAACTAAATAAGCATATACTACTGAATGAATCAATGTAAGAAAAAATTCTAAATAATCATTAGTTAGACATAAGAATTGAATAGTGAATAACAATTAGGAAGAAAGAAAAATCGATTTGTATTTATTAATTAAATGGGAATGAGATTACAACCAATATATGTAGCCTCATCAACAACTCATCCACCTCCTAGCTCCAAAAATTCTCTCTCTCAATGAAGATCTTGACAGCATAACAATATAATAAATTCCAATCTCTTTCTTAATGGCCAAGCCTTCAATTTATAGGAAAAATGGAAGCTATGAATTCTATTACTTTCTCTTTAGTGAAATTTGGTAAAAATATTTGGGGTGGATTATGTTTCCTTGTGCTTTAATGCTTTATGTTATTTTATTCTTTTAACACAAAACTTCCTCATTCTAATACTTTTATAGGCGTTTAAATGATTTATTTGTTTAGGAAAAAGCTATAGGTGAGTGCTACAAAATATTTTGTCACTGTCCCTGTACTCCCCATTCCTTGATCTTGGAGGACCTCTACAATGAACCCCACATACTTTGCGTTCATGAAGAAACTCCCATTATGTCCCTCTTCATGAGCAGATCAATTTCCTTTTGCACCATTTCCCCTGAAACTTCTATTTTGCCTAGTTTACAAGACCGGGGCTAGTGACCTTTGTCTCCCCCACGCTGATGTGCAGAGATTAGCACTATCCCTAGCACCAAACGGAGTGACTAATTTGTGTTCTAGTTGCACCGGTCCTGTTATTGAAAGTTTTTGAAATTAAGAGCCTAAGCTTCTAGCTCTAGAAGCTTCGTAACAGAAGTCTGATAAATGGTTTGGCTGGATGGGGTTAAGGATGTCAGTTTGGGCTCCTTTCCCCTATAATGATGGAACTACCCCAAGAGATAAGACCTTCTACTATGAGAATAGGATCCATCTACCATCCATTCATGCTATATAAACCTCCATTTTTCCCAAGCACAAGCTAGTGCTAGTGTTAAATTTTTGATGTTGGTGTGCTAGTGCTATTTTGGTTTAGAGTAAATAACAAGCTATTCATATTTGTAGCTATCTAGTTGTGTGAGGGAGAAGTGTGATTTGGTTTGGAGTGAAGCCTAAAGGGAAGAGCCTTGAAACTATTATTGATTTAGGCCATCATGGAATGCTAGCAAAAGTGTGTGGGAACCTGGTCTTGTTAGAGGAGAACTGCAACATCAAGGCCATGGTTGTAATCTCTCTTTGATATCAATACATATGCAACTAACGATTGATTTCCTACATGTATTTTCATCTTACATATTGAGGGCTTAATGTTTCTTGACTTGTTAAGTAGGTTGAATTACAATTTGTCTATTACCATGGTTGTTGTTTGTTGTTGTTTACTTGTTTCAGGTGCTTGAAGAAGGAAGCAAGAGATAGCTGGAGCGAGAAAGCAAGGAAATCATTAAATGGGATAAGTGTACTAAGAGGTAGGCCCTCTTAATTGGTTCTAACCTAAGGAAATATTCTATAGAATGTATTTGTTGTGGCTAAACACATTATTGGGCTAGAGGAATTTGTTTGTGTCCACACTTATAATTTTACTTCACCACAAATTGGCGACTCCGCTAGGGAACCAATCTTTTTGTTTGTTTTGGAATTCATGATTTCGTGAGAAGTTTTCTAGTTCCACTTTTTCTCTTTGGTTCTATTTAGTTTCTCCTTCTTACTAGCCTGAGTTTGAAATTCATCATAGTAGATCTGGTCTCTGTTTCAATTTTTTTTTCTTAGCTTCCTCGATCAACGCGCTCAATCTGCTAACAGTTGTGCTGATCAGTGCGATATGCTGAGGAACACTCGCACAAACCAGCCTCTGGCGCTCGTTTTTAGTTAGGCAGTCGCCCTGATGCCTACAAGTGAAGATTAGGGTTTGACCCCATTCTTGGCTAGTGTTTTCCACTCTTATGATTTTGACCTCGTAAGCCTTTTGGACCCTTTTCTCTTGGACTAGAAAGCTGCTTTTCATTTGGTTTTGTTTTCTTGTTGGTTTATCCTCTTCCCGCTTAATTTCTTGAGTCATTGGGTGGTCAATGACACTATGGCATCTAGTTAGTTTTCCATTCAGCTGTTTTTGAACTTAGTGAGTCAGGTTGTAGGTGTACTTACTCCTTGCATTTCATTTTTGGTCCTTTTATGACTTTGACCTCTATTGCACAAGTGTGGAAAGTTTTCATTTGCTTGTCTAAATGTTTCTTTTCCGGCATGGATTACGTTGCTTGGCTTGTTGTTGGTAAATTCGGTGTTTCATTAGTCTGAATAAGCTTCTCTTGTCATGTTTTCATAAGCTTGAAGATCTTATTGCCTCGAAAAAAAATTCATTGGAGAATTGTATGCGAAAATTTTATTTTGTTGTTTCATGAAAAAGTGTGAAATTTTAGTTTGTTGCATCATTGTGCTACGATAACTTGCATTACTAAAAGACTAGATTTGCATTGGCATTTGGAAAAGGAAAATAACTCTTTTGCTTTTGAAAGGACTATTAGATATGTGTTTGTCAGGAAATTAGGAATTGGAATGAATTTTTCATTAGTTTATTTCTCGGAAAAGTAAGGTAGTGAAAGATAATTTCACTTTCAGTTGCTTGATTGTTTGTATTTAATTGAGTAGTTTATACCATGTCTAGTGTAGGCATTTCATTAAATCAAAAGGGTCTTGTCTCCTTTAGTTGCATTTAAGTTTTTTCGAACCACATCGCTAATACTTGAAAACTGAAACATAACTCAAGATAAACTTTAAAATGAATTCAATTAACCCAAGGGGAATTTGACATTTAACGATCATATCTAGAAGGTCTAGGCTAGAGACGTGTTCTGGTGTCTTTAAACCTAGCAGTTGTCATTCGCTTCGGCATTAGATAGTGCTAGTACGAATTTGTGCTCCTCGTACCATCAAGTATATAATGGGAGAGCCCTCTAGGCTACAATCCTTTTTCCTTAGGAATCTGAGTCACCCACCTTGCGAACATGATACACCAAACACAACATTAGGGGAGATTGCCTACTCATACTTCTTGGTTCACTGAGAGGTATTCTGCAGTTCATGCTTGCTTGGTAATCCTATTTACCTAGATCATCCATAGCAATCATTTGATCTTTTTGACTCATTAAACTTAAAAATATCATTAGAGCACTTGTCCTTTTGAGCTCGTTTCCAATCGAAAGTGATATAGTCATCTTTATTTCTTTCTTGAATCTTAAAAAATGAAAGAGAACCAGTCTTTTATGTGTCTTAATAATTGATTGCCCACGATCCGAAAACACCCTGTTAGTCTTTTTGATACCAAATCGTGAGTTTCCCTTAAAGAAAATTTTAAATCCTCAAAGTTAATTTTTCTATCCACTAAGACAAGGTCATCGTGGCTGAACCATCTGGTTCACCCAGTTCCTCTTCCTCTCCTTCGTCTGAAAGATTGCCTAAGGAGTCGTTTCTTGTGTTACTAGAGTCACTTGAGGACCAAGGTGTTGAACTCAGAATTATTCTGAGTATTCAACCTTTGTGATCTCATCCTCCACCTACTTTCGATACTGGTTCATCTGCTGATCTTGGCCTGGAATCTATAGACAATCCTGTTCAAACTCCTAGGGACTCGTCGACCACTGGCGGTCAGATTGGACTGGTTATCTATCCTTTAAATCCTCTATTTGACCCTGTTATGATATCATCGCAACATCCTTACAGTCTGTACGACTAGTTGGGTGTTCCTTTGGAACTATCCCCTTGTACTTCTTTGGCTATTCATTGTCATTTGTTTCTAGACATGGAACCTGAAGGCAATGCTCCAGTCATGTCTCCGAAAGAGTCCGAAGTTTCTACTCCACATACTGTTGAGGGGGAAGAGATGCCTTTTCCTCCCGAGGGTTTCCCCTATTTAGGGGGTATTCTTGCTAGTTTGCTGCACAACTTTGTGTCTTTGGCATAGTTGGTTTTAGGTACACCTAGTGCCTCATCACTTTACCATAACCCCGTTTGGGCATCAGGCACCATGCCTATGTACGGTCTGTTCATTGTGACCATGACTTCCCAACAAGCTGTTACCTCAGTCCCGGTGCAACTCACCATTCCGAATACCCTTGTATCATCAATCCCGGTTACACATCGGGTACAACCAACAGTCTTGAAGAATGTCTTTGTCAATTCTTACATCCATCTAGTTAGTGGCCAGGTTGTGCCACTGGTTAGGGGAAAAAACCTGAATATTTTTATGGTGTCAAGTGCCACCAATGTGAGTGGCTCACAAGCTCACATGCTTGGTATGAACCAACCTTCCTCTCGTATTATTCACAACCCTGTTGATCCTACTGTATTATGCAATGTCTAGTACCAAGAGATTCAGAATCCCATTAGTTTGTCTAGATTGAGCAATTTTTAGTATCAACAAGCCTATGGGGCTTAGGTGCAATACCAAACTCCTTACGTTCCATATGTTTCTCAAGGAATGGTTAATCAACCTTACACCCTCCAATCTGGGCAATACATTCAACCTGGCTATAGCTAGATTCAGTTCGGAAATTTCTTGGGCACTATTCAAGTACCCTTGCAACAACAATAACAACCTCTACAACAACAAGGGAAGCCTTTGTTATAGCAAGGGAAACCTTTGTCGTAGGAAGGGCTCTCTACGCAACCGCAAGGGCAAATGATCTCGCAGCAAGGTCAACTGCAACAACCGCAAGGTCAACCCTTGCAATAGTGACATCAAACCGTGCAGCAGCAAATGCAATATGCTTCACACACCTCCCAGCCCATGTCCTCGTGGGGCCAACCTCTGTAGCCTTAGGGAAAAATTTTGCAACCACGAGGTCAACCCTTGCAACAACAAAACCAACCAAGGCAGCAACAACCCTTGTATACATATCAGTAGGGTCAACCCTTGCAAGGGTAGGGTCAAGGTCAAGTCATATAGCAGCAGGTTCAAAATCCTAATGTCCTAGGTCAACAGGTCTAGAATCCTACTGGCCAAGGGCATCAGGTACAAAACCCTAATGCCCTAGGTCACCAGGTTCAAAATCCTTTTATTCAAGGGCAGCAGGTACAGAATCCCTATGTCCAAGGGAAACAAGTGTATCAACCTTATGCCCAAGGACAACAGGTCCAAAATCCTCTTGTTCAATGGCAACAGGTTCACTACCTGTATATTCAAGGACAACAGGTCCAATATCCATATGTCCAAGGTCAACAAGCTCAATAGCCTTTTAACTTGTATGTTTCATATCAGCAACCTATGGCTAGACAGTTCCAAGGTATCCAAGGTCAGAATCCTCCCTATGGTCAAGGTAATCCACAATGGGGGCCAAAATCCTTACCAGCATGGATGGGTTCCTCCTTTTGGACCCGCCTATCTACCTCCCATGCCTTTTAACACCCAATTGCCATTCTTGGCTACACTCAAGTTGCTAGATATATCTCGCCTTACGAATGATCCAATCGTTCATTGTTAAAATTGGCAGCTAGGGCCAAACTCCATGTGGGTCAGCTTATTTATGGTAGCTGATATTTTTATTGGATCCCTCTCATCGAGAGATGTAGGATTGATCTAAAGATCATCCAATTCCGATAATTATTTATGGAGATATGAATTAATTTTTATTATGGAATTATTATCATGCTGACCAGCAACTTGAGTAGGCTCAGAAGCCCAATAGTCGTGTCTATTCATCATCTACATTTTAGTATAAATATAGAGGACTTGAAATCATTTGTAACACACATCCTCTTCATGTGTTCTAATCCTCTCCACGTCTTGGCTTTTTGGAGAAGGAGGGACACCTAAAATATATGTTGGATGATGCCCTAAACACAGTCACTAATGGAGCCCTAAATTACAGTCATGAAGGAGAGTATCCTAGTCGCATTTGAGTGAGACCTTACAGTAGTAAAGGAAATATTCAAGACACATATTGAACGCCCTAATCCACCGTCCTAGAAGGCTTCATACATAGTCCTAAAGGAGAGACCTAACCACCACATTTAAGGGTGCCCTAGGCCACAACCAACAAAGGGTTTTATGCAGCAAAGGAGGCACGTATACACAATCCATGGAGACCTTATACAATGGGATTTATACGCTGTCCACAGAGACCTTATACGCTAGGATTTATACATTTTTCATGGAGACCTAAACAGCAGTCACTGATACTCTGTTCAAGATGATGTCAACATCCCTAAACACAGTCACATATGGAGGAACATATATGTTGTCCAAGCAGGTCAATGGAGACACTTAATTCACAGTCAATGGAGATATCTACAAGCAACAAAGGGAACTATTACAGTCATCTAAATAGGTTTCATAATGTCACATTGTTGTAGGTGACATCATGACATATTCAAGGAATATTTGGGCATGATAGTACTGTGTGCATGGAAGTTGATGACAACATGTTTGTGTAGAGGATTCTGGAACTATAGCCTAGCTTCCTTAGTAGGCTACAAGCCATAGCAAGTAGCTAAGGTTGATATGTATATGAACTAAAGCATGATTTATGGGCAGCATTATGAGCAACATGATGATTTGAGATCATGGGCAGCATAATGATATCATGAGCAGCATGATGTATGGGAAGCATTAGGAGCAGCATGATGATATGAGATCATGGGTAGCATAATGATATCATGAGAAGCATGATGTATGCGCAGCATTATGAGCAGCATGATGATATGAGATCATGGGTAGCGTAATGATATCATGAGCCGCATGATGTATGGGTAGTGTTACGAGCAGCATGATGATATGAGCATGGGAAACATAATGATGCATGATGATATGAGCATGGGCATGGGCAACATAATGATGCATGATGATATGAGCATGGGCATGGGTAGCTTGAAGATGAGTAAGACCATGGAAGATGCAAAATGATGAGCAACATGAAGATGAGAGTAGCTTAGTCATCAATGTTCAACACACGTGATAGTACAACATGGTGTCACATGGTTATGTGTTGTAAATGAATGAGAGGCAGCACTATGATAGGTGAAGGATTCACCTTAGAGAATCAGTTGAAGCTATATGTCTTCAACTGATCTCATGCATATATCAAAAGTCAAAGTGTTGACTTCTATTGTAAATGTACTATCTCTCTCTCTCTCTTTCTCTGTTGAACTTTGAAGAACATAAAAGAAGAATTGATCAAGGGTTTCCCCACATTGTTCGGTTTTTCCCTGGCTAGTGCCACATCTTGTGTCCTCTTGTCTTGGCTTGTCTTTTGTGATTTATATTTATGTTCTATCTACAGTTTACTTTAATGATGATGTGATTGCTAATCTGGAAAATATAATGAGTTAACTGTGAAAATTCAAATAAATTGCTCTAGCATAGAAGACACCTAAAATTAACATGGTATCAAAGCTGAGGTGAAGACAATGCCAAGCAAGAGTGAAAGAGCAATCCCCGAAGACAGTTGGGAAAATACAAAAGGATCAATGGGTTCCTCATAATTCACCCAAGGTAAGGTCGAAGCAGAGAATATTATCAAAATGGCGCAGCAGAAGGCTCTGATGGCCTACCTAAAGATCACTTCATTGGGAAGTTCAGATCTAAGGGTGGAAGGACAGGAAGATGCCTTAGTTACAATAAGTTTGGTCATTATGAAAAGGAGTGTCTGAATGGCAGAGACACTTCTCTTGATGAATATAAACAAATCATTCCAGGGTCAAGGGAATGACAGGGAATACAGTTCATCAAGGAGAAAAGGTTGACTCTTCAAAGCAAGGAACCCCATGCACTTCATCGGATAGATAATCATGGGATTATACTTGGATCTGATACCACCTATCCCAGCAAGGGTGTATGGAATGTTACCCATAAATTGAATGAGGGTAACTCAATTCATTTACAGAAACACTTTTATGTACCTGATCGTAAGAAGAACCTGGTGTCCATTTCAAGAATGGAAGTCAAAGGTTTAGGGTGGCACTCATCGATGGAAAGGAACGTGTTTGAAAATAGATTTTTCAAAGATTTTTTTTGAGTTCAGGGTTGTATCAAGTTGCAGGAAATCCACTGGGGACCATGTCCATTAACACAACACCGAAGGTCTATGAGGCATATGGTGACAGGGATGCCTGAATTCAAAAAGAACATGAAGGTACATGAGTGAGATGTACTGAATGAAAATCTTATAAGGGGACCATTCCCTTCATGCCACAGGTCCACAAGTTTGGAACAACCCGAGGAGTTTGAGATTCATGATTAGGAATCTCACGTATGTAGGTGGTAGAAAGCCCTCTATGGCTTGAAGTAAAACACATCGGGCATAGTATGAGAGGATCAAAAGCTGTCTCATGAAGCTGAGATTCACTAGGAGTGAAATCGATCTGAACCATCTGAAGGTTGTGGATGACAGGCCTCTCATACCGGCACCTATGTCTAACAGGTGCAGACCCTCTCATTTGTAGAAGATAGAGGGAGTTGGATTTCGAATGTGGAAAGATAAACTGCAAGCCTGTGACTACCTCGAGGATCTTAACTTTCAAAATTTATATGGCAATGATGTTGGACCAGATTTGGGAAATGCCTCTGAGTTTCATAAAATCATTTGCGTTAATGTTCTTGGTGAACATCTAGACATATGTTTTGTAGTTAGTATGGTAAGCTCATATTTGGTTTAGCTTCACTGGATTTGTGCCTAGAATCTTCTGAGATATCTTCAGGGCACAATCTCTCATTGATTGAGATACACTGCCGAAATATTTCAAATGTTGACTAGGAAGGTAGTGTGGAGGATCATTAGAGCACTTCTCAGTGTTGGTTCTCCTTGGGATCTTCTTTGATATCCTGGATGAGTAGGAAGCAGAAGTCAGTGGCTTTGAGCACCACTAAGGCAGAGTATATTGCTGCTAGCATGACTACCTAAGAGGCAGTCTGGTTAAGAAAGCTCTTCAGTGAGCTGTTTGGATACCACTATCTAGTAGGATGATTAATTCTCCTGTGAAGTTTGGATGATTTGTTCTCCATGACGACTATGTAGCAGGATGATTGATTCTCCCGTGAAGTCTAGATGATGTGTTCTCCATGATGATTATGTAGCAAGATGATTAGTTCTCCTGTGAGGCCTAGATGATGTGTTCTCTATGACAATTATGTAGCAGGATGATTAGCTCTCCTGTGAGGCCTAGATGATGTGTTCTCCATGGTTATTGTGTATCAGGATGATAAGTTATCCTGTGAGGATAGGCTTGATTAAGTTCTCCTGTCGAGGCATCCTACCCATGCAGTCTGGACCCATGGGAAGTACCTCTCATCTAATCAATGAGTAGGGAAATGAGGATAGGGACCATAGTAGTACCGATGGATGCATCATTGTATCTACTATACTCCCTATGCTAGGATGACCTTCATTGATTCAGGATCAATAATACTAGTCTAGGACCAGTGGTAGGAGTTGTACCCACTATGACACTAACTTTGGGTTGGTTGAGGACTGGTCTAGGACCAGTGGTACACACTTTGAGACTGACTTTGAGTTAGTGGAGGATGGTATGATACATCTTCGTGACCTTCATTGATCTAAGATCAATGATATTGGTCTGGGACTAGTTGTAGGAGTTGTACCTACTATGGCGCTGACTTCAAGTCGGTTGAGACTGGTCTAGGACCAGTGGTACATACTATGAGACTAACTTCAAGTTAGTGGAGGACTGGTCTAGGACTAGTAAGAGTGGTACATACTATGACGCTGACTTTGGGTCAGTTGAGACTGGTTTGGGACTAGTGGTACACACTCTGAGATTGATGATATTGGTCTGGGACCAGTGGTACACACTCTGAGATTGATGATACTGGTCTGGGACCATTGGTAGGAGTGGTACCCACTATGACATTAACTTTGGGTCAGTTGAGACTGGTCTAGCACCAGTGGTATGCACTCTGAGACTGACTTCGAGTCAGTGGAGAATGGTATGAGACATTCTTGATCAAGTCTTCTTCTTCATGGTTCAACACAGCCAACAAAGCAAAGCAGAGCTAGCAGAGCCAGTAGAGCTAGCAGAGTTGAGCAAAGCTGAGCAGAGCAGTGCAGGGCACTGGTGGTAGAGATAGTACAGTCGTACATATGGATCAACGGATGAATTTCTCCCTAGTT
>APFE030190673.1:40902-54295 GCA_000404065.3 Pinus taeda
ATATATATATATATATATATATATATGGTGATAATCTTTGATATATAAAAACCTCAAAAAATAATATGTGTATCCAAGATAACATCGGTGGCTCGCAGGCCTCATATATCCGTGGCACGCAGGCCTCAAAAAATGCAAGTGTTGGACCTAGGAACTAATCAACATGGTGATCATGGTAGCATGATACATCTTGTGCAACATGGGTCAGAAATTGACAGATCCGATCTGAGACTCCCACCGCGTGTGTCTGGTATTGACGTCGAATGTCTCCTACCTAAGCATACTTTGGGATGCCATGAGTCAATCCCTCAAGCTTCCACATGATCTCCTCCTCATTCTCACTCCCTTCCTGATAAGGAGTGACAACATTAATAGGGTGGAGGACGTGCCTGGCTATTGGGGACTGATCCGTTAATTAAAAAGGTATTATAGACTATGTGTGAATTCGCTTATGTTACTTAATGCAACGGATCGAAAAGATTGTGAATAACATAAACACATAAACCATTTGAAGACACATTTAAACACATCAACACAGCCAAATTTAGTAAAGGAGTTCACTAGACTTTCTAGCTACATCTCATGATCCTTTCACTTCCAGTGCTGACCTCTTTATTTTGTCTTCAATATGTTGTTACAGACATGAGATCAAAAATAGATCCTCAGATGAGAAAATGGATGTCACCACTGCGTCCAGCTCAAAATTTGGAGTTAAATGAGTATAAACTCAACCATATTTGGCCATAGTGACCTCTAGACCCCCTAGAAAGTCAAAAACCACCATACATGTACAAAAACCACCTTTCTACTCCACAAAACTGCCTCTATGGATGAAAAAACCTCTGCAACCAAAACCTAGCTTGGAATACGCACTGGTGGTTTTGGTCTAGTTTGACACTTGCATAAGAATATGGAAATGTTTGGCGAATTGAATAGCAAGTTCCACTGCTTGGTATATTTTTTAGCATAATTTTGTTAAGGTGTGGTATATGTAGTTTGGGAGGTCGGCGGGTCGAAACCCCCGCCCGACTCTTCTGGCCATTTACATAATTTGAATATATCGAATATAGTTGATTTGAGATACGATATAATATGGTTTGGTTGTTACGATTTGTATGGTTCATTTGATATGGTTGAGATATGATATAATATGGTTTCGGCTATGGTGTAATCCGGTGGTTATGACATACATTAAATGCTAAGAGACTGGCAGTCATGGGGTTCACCCTGACTGTTCGACCCTTTTCTGGTGGCTCCAACCTTACCTTAATAAATATATTATCCATACCTCCGTTAACCATACGGCGTAATAGCTCATTCGGTGAGTGGAATCTGGCGAAATCTTAGTATTCCAGGAGGTCAGGTGTTTGATCCTCCCTGACCCCCAAAATTTTGGTATTTTCATGCCAATATTGGGAAAATTTGGGCTGCCATGTGTTAGCACCAGATTGGACCGTTTCAACCAATCAAATTATGACATGTCATCAACTTTTTCTGACATCATCCTAGACATATGGTGCATTCCCGGGACTACACGTGTCTTGTTGACATCTCCCTAGGTTGATTATTGACTTTGACTATTTGACTTTGACTTTTCCTCTTTTTGCTATAGTTTTCCTTGAAACTTTGACTTGCCTTAACGTCTTCATCCGAACTCACATTTTCACACCATTCACACTATTGGAATTGTCTCGTTGACCACTTTGACTTGATCCCACTTTCAATTGAATTTGAAGACTTTGATCTAGAGGCAAAACCGGATCCATTTTGGATCACTCCTCCCCACTAGAAGCTTTTGGACCACCAAAGGTTGGTTTTAGTTATCAAGTAAGTTAGGATAAGGTTCCCTCACCTTTCCAATCTCTATCCATCATGCCTTACTTGGATTTGTACCTTTAATTCCAACTCAAAGATACTCAACATTTCCCCGTTGTGAAGTCCTTATCCTCTTGTCAAGAACTGTGTCCTCCTGTAGCTCATTGAGATACTCAGGCAAAAGATATTGGATGCAAGGCAGCTGACCTTACTCTTTGGGATATTCAATCAATGAAGGTTCATAAAATCTCAAGTTTTCAACATTTATGATGGAATGGATCTACATATAAGCTGGTAGATCTAGGCGGAAAGCATTTTCACCCATTTTATCAAGTATTTTGAAAGGACCATATCTAATTGGTTTCAACATTTTACCTTCCCCTTGCAGTCTTTCTCTGTTGATGTACAACCAGACTTGATCACCAACTTGAAAACTATGCTCAACTTGATACTTGTCAAGTCACGCTTTATACTTTGCTTGGCTTCCTTCCAACTGTTCCTGTATTGCCTAGTGAATTTCCTAGATTTGTTCAATGAACTTGGTTGCTTTGTCCACATCACTATGTCCATCAATTGCTATGTATTTTCCAAAGACAAAATCCAAGGGATACTTTTGTGTAAAACCAAAACAAGTCTCAAAAGGAGATCTCTGAGTAGAAGAATGTTTTGCATGGTTGTAAGCATGCTGCACATAGCACAAATGTTCATCCCAAAGTTTGGGATTCTTGCTGCAATATCCTCGAAGCAACTGTATCACTGCCTTGTTGACCACTTCTGTCTGACCATCTGTTTGCAGATGAAATGTCGTTCTCTTCTTCAACTTTGTGTCCATTAACTCCCATAGATTTGATTGAAATTTCCCTACCAATCGAGAATCTCGATTGGATACAATAGAAGTGGGTAACACAAAATGAATCCATACATTTTGAAAGAACAACTTTGCAATTTGTTCAGCTGTGAACTGTTTATTACATGGTGTCAAAAGACACATTTTACTAAACCTATCCACAACTACATACAAATAATCATGACCCTTTCTAGACTTTGGCAATCCCCCAACAAAATCCATGGAAACACTTTCCCAAGGACGAGAAGGCATTGGTAATGGAGTATATAAGCCTATTTTTCTATTACTTGGCTTGCTTGTAGCACACATAGTACATCCTTTAATATATCTAGAAACTCTCTCATTCATCTGTGGCCAATAGTAGAACCTTTGCAATTGTGTAACTGTTTTACTTACACCAAAATGACCTGATAGGAGAGAAGTATGTGCTTCTCGAATTATGTTAACTCTTTTAGTTTATGGAATGCATAACTTTCCAAAATGATATATGAGTTTGTCCTTTATGTAATAATCCAATTGTTCTACCTGCTTTCCATGACTTAAAGTTGCATGTACATCCTTAAAATCTGTGTCTTGAGCATATTGTTCTATGCAACTTTCATGATTTACTGAATTATGCTTAAGTGTTGTGGATGCATTTATAATTGGTCTTGATAACATATCTACAACCTTATTATGTATTCCCTTCTTATATCTGATAACAAGATTAAATTGTTGTAGGAAACCCATCCACCTATAATTTCTTGATTGTTGCAATTTAGTTTGTGAGTGTAAGTATTGTACTGGTTGATGATCTGTGTGTATGATTGTTTCTTTACCCATTATGTCATGTTTCCACTTTTTAACACTCTGAACTAATGCATATAATTCTTTATCATATATAGGATAGTTAACTACTGCTGATGTGAATGTCTCGGAATGAAAGAATATAGGCTTTCCAGACTGCATCAACACTACCCCCATGGCATATTCACTTGCATCTGTCTTGATCTCAAATGGATGTTGAAGATTTGGCAATGCTAGTACTAGCACCGAACTAATTCTTTCTTTCAATGTGTCGAAAGATTTCTGTTGTTTTCCTCCCCACTAAGACACCTATTTCACACTTGTCAAAGCATGTAAAGGAGCTGCAATCAATGAAAAGTTAGCAATAAACTTTCTCCAATATTGTGATGCCCCTAAGAAACTTCTAATTTCTATAGCAGTATTGGGCTTAGGCTAATTTACAATGACTTTAACCTTAGATGAATCTATCTTCAATTCACCACCCCCTACAATATAACCCAAATAATTCAAAGATGTTTTACCAAATTCACATTTTGATAGTTTTACATAGAGATTTTCTCTTTTTAAAACATAAAAAATTAGCTTTACATGATTAACATGTTCATCCCATGTTTTATTGAAAACAAGAATATCATCTAAATAGACTATTACAAAATCATCAATGAATGGTCTAAATACATCATTGATGACTCGAATGAATGTAGCTCAAGTGTTAGTTAAGCCAAAAGGCATAACCATCCATTCATAGAGTCCTTGCTTCATTTTGAAAGCAGCCTTCCACACATCCTATTCTGCAACTCTGATCTGATGGTAGCCGCTTCGTAATTCTAATTTAGAGAAGCAAACTACATGTTTTAACTTATCTAACAAATCATCAATATGAGGAAGAGGATAACAATTCTTTATTGTGATTTTATTCCACTTTTATTGAATGCTCTAAAATCAATGCACATTCTCCACAAACCATATTTATTTCACACTAACACACTAGGTGATCCACACGATAATGTGCTTAGTTGAATAAACCCTTCATCGAGCAACTCCTATACTTGCTTCCTTATTTCTACATTCTCTAGAGTTGATAACCTATACATTCCAATGTTAGGTAATGGAGCATCTTTTTGCAAATAAATCTCATGTTCTATCTCTCGCTTGGGTGGAAGCCCTTTAGGCTCTTGAAACAGAATATCTTCAATGGAAACAACTTTAACTAGATCTACTTTCTATTTAGGATTAGAACCTTGGAATGCATCAAATTTATCAATATGCTTTGCTTTTACACTCATAAGTAAAAATTGTTTACTTGCATTTATAATTCTTTTCATTTGTCCAAAATTTATGAGAGAGAAGTTATCTTTGAGTTTATGATCCCTTACAATATATTCAATTCCATCCTTAGTGAGTTGATACTTATTTTCAGTTCGATAGAGGATAACATTTCTATCGTACAAGTATGGACTTCCTATCACAATTCCACATATGTCCAATGGGACTATGTCTAACTCAACCTCATCTACAAACTTTGACCCAATAGAAAAATGAAGTTTACATTGTTTCGTTACTTGTATTTTAGTTTTATCACACACCCAACCTCATGGATATGGTGTTTTATAAGGTTTTGTTTCTAGACCCAACTTCTTTACAATTGCTTCGGAAATCAAATTAACTTGTGACCCACTATCAAATGAAGTATCAATTTTAGTATGCTTGGAAATGACTCTTATGTGAAATAGCTCATTTCTTTTCCTCTCATCATTATCATTATCAACAGAATGTGAAGAAGTATTTGTAGATGCTTTAGAATCTTTACCTTTTATACCTATAGTTGTAACCTTGTCTCGTCACCTAAATCTGATCCCAAGTCCTTTTGAATATCAGCAACATTATTTCACTCTTTACCCCCAAACTTCTTAGGCTTCAATTCTGCATGTAGTGACCAATAGTGTGCCACATTGTGTCCTTCCTTCTTACAATGAGTGCATGAAGGTTTATCTTTCTTCACAGTGTTTGTTTTCTTCTCTTTACACTTGAGTTTCTTCTTGCCTTTATTCTTGCCTTCAATAGGTTTGGGATTTCCCAACATCTTGGGTTACATTTTTACCTCTAGCTTCTAGATGTGTTGCTTGAACAAATACATCATCTGAGCTAGTTGGATTAAACATAAGTCTGGTATGCCTCAAATAACTATGAAGACAACCTATGTATTTCAACAATGTTTCTGGTGAGTCCAATGAAATGCCTAGTGTTAAAGCTCTCTTATGGAATTCCTGAGTATAACTTTAAACACTTTGACCTTTTGATTGATGTAGTGTTTGCCAACTCGTCACTTCTTGTTGCATATAAGCCAATAGATAAAATTGATTTTTAATAAAAGAAACAAATTCATTCCAAGTTGAAGTGATTTTACCATGCTTTTGGAGATCTACTTATGTCTTGCCTTCCCACCATACAAGTGCAGTTCCTCCAAGTCAGAGGCTAGCAAGCTGGATCTTCTTTCTTTCTAAATCAACTTTCTACACCCTACAATATACATCAATTTGCCTTACCCAATTATCAAGATTTTCAACATTAAGTTCTCCATCATAAATTGGCAAATCAAATTTTACATATAATTTGATCAAAGAGGACTTCTTTTTCTTCTTCTTAGAAGGACTAGATTTATGAGAAGAAGGGGATGATGATGACGATGGTGGTGATGAGGGATGAGATGGTGGAGGAAGCATTTCTCCCTTTCCTTTATCTTATTTGTCTTTAGGTGATGAAGTGCCTTCATCTTTAGCCTTTTTAAACTCATTATACTTCTCTTCCACCATGGCATGTATCGTCATGAAACTATCCAGGAATTGGGATTCTGACCCAAGTGGGTTTTCTTCCGCCATTCTTCTTCGTGAAAAGACCCTTCCAATTTCTAGATTCACCTCAACAAGCTCTCCTTCTCCTCGTTTGAGCCCCAACCTAGTAAGCATTTGAATCTTCACACAAACTTGTCAAACCTTAAAAACCTTGTTGCTCTCATAACACTTGATATGTTAATGAAGAAGGTATTATAGACTATGTGTGAATTCGCTTATGTTACTGAATGCAATGGATCGAAAAGATTGTGAATAACATAAACACATAAACAATTTGAAGACACATTTAAACACATCAACACAACCAAATTTAATAAAGGAGTTCACCAGACTTTCTGGATACATGTCTTGGTCCTTTCTCTTCTAGTGCTGACCTCTTTATTTTGTATTCAATATGTTGTTCTAGATATGACCTCAAAAACAGAGCCTTAGATGAAAAAATGGACGTGACCACTATGTCCTGCTCAAAATTTTGAGTCAAATGAGTATAAACTCAACCATATTTGGCCACAATGACCTTTAGATCCCTTGGAAAGTAAAAAACCACCATACACCTGCAAAAACCACCTTTCTGCTGAACAAAACCACCTTTATGGATGAAAAACCACCTCTGCAACCAAAACTCGCCTTGGAATATGCTATGGTGGCTTTAGTCTAGTTCGGCACCTGCATAAGAATATGGAGATGTTTGGCAAATGGAATACCAAGTTCCAACGCTTGGTATATTGGTTAGTGCAATTATGTTAAGGCGTGGTATATGTAGTTTAGGAGGTCGGCAGGTCGGAACCCCCGCCCGACTCTTTCGGCCTTTTACATGGTTTGAATATATCACATATATTTGATTTGAGATATGATATAATATGGTTTCGGCTATGATGTAATCTGGTAGTTATGACATACATTAAATGCTAAGGGACCAGTGGTCATGGGGTTGACCCTAACTGTCCAGCCCTTTTCCGGCAGCTCTAACCTTACGTTAATAAATATATTATCCATACCTTCATTAACAAAGCAACGTAATAGCTCATCTGGTGAGCAGAATCTAGTGAAATCTTAGTATTTTGGGAGGTCAGGGGTTCGATCCTCCCTGACCCCCAAAATGTTGGGATTTTGCATGCCAATATTGGGCAAATCAAAGTTGCCACGTGTTAGCACTGGATAGGCCCATTTCAACCAATCAAATTATGATGTGTCATCAACCTCTGCTGACATCATCCTAGAAATATGGTGCATTCTCAGGACAAAACATGGCCTACTGACATCACCCTGGGTTGATCGTTGACTTTGACTGTTTGACTTTGACTTTTCCTCTTCTTGCCATAGTTTTCCTTGAAACTTTGACTAGCCTTAACTTCTTCATCCAAACTCAAATTTCTGCACCATTCACACCATTGGAATCATCTCATCGAGCACTTTGACTTTATCTCACTTTCAACTAAATTTCAAGACTTTAATCTGGAGGAAAAATTGGATCCATTTTGGATCAGGGACATCCCATCAGGCCTCTCTGATCCAACATCTGCATTAACGAGAGAAATGTTATAAGCACATATATACAAAAAAAATTAAAAAATCTCAAAATTAAAAAGTTGAATTTTTACCTTCATCATCAAAATCCTCTCCATCTAGTAAGGGCATGTCCAGATCTCCATGGAATTCGGTGCCACTTGTTACATAGTATTTTGTCACCGACCCCGCATCCCCTGCTCCCAAGTAGAGTTGGTCCCTAAATGACATCTCTTCTGTGTCATACATCAACAAATATGTCCACATCTTCGCAATCATTCAAGAATATTAACAAATGTTCCTTAATCCTGAATATTGACCCTTTTTACCGATCTTTCAAGATCGTCACAAGTAAACCTCATTTTGCTTGCAACGATTTCGTGTAATGAACTAGAATGTTGCGACATCGTCACAGGGGTACATTTGTTCTCTACGATGGTCAGCTTTTAGGGCTCGTTGCAAGTCTTCAGTGTCCTTCTTGCGACCATAGATCTAAATACATTGTTGCCCCACGATGTTGTCTCTGAGTCCTAGTGTTTTACTCACAACGACCCAGATATGGCGAATTAGTTCAGAAATAATGCTTCTGGGTGGTTGTGGAACAGGTTGATTGGTCAAGGAAGTTCACTTTTCCTCCTCTGGGATGGTGTTTCTACCTTTTGAGAAACCTCCCTTGAGGATAAGCTCCCTCTCCCTCATTTATGGAGGCTCCTTCTCTTATAAAAACATTTCCCATTGCTATAATTAGCTAGTTTTTGGTATTGAGGAAATTAGCTAGTTTTGGTGTGAGATTGATAGTTTGCAGTGTGAATTATTGATAGTCTAGAAATTGGTTGCGGATTTCCTTAGAATTATAATATTTATTTTGATTGATAGAGAGAGTTATCAGTCTTTTGGGAGACCCTTTTGAGAGTGAATGCTTGAAGAGACATACTGACTGGACCCTTCGAGCAAGCTTTCGATGTCAAGGCTTGGCTGTAGGCTTTGCTTTTGCTCATATTAATACAATCAATGGTGATTTCTTATGTTATTTGTAAAATATATTTGATAGCTTATGGTTCCTTGACTCTGTAAGTGAATAGTTCATTTTTGTACTCTATTATGTGTTATGTTGTTCTCTTGTGTTGTTTCAGGTGAATTGCTCATCGAGGAAAAGGAAACGATAATTGAAGCAGTGCAACAAAAGATCCATCGAACACTACTTTGAGGTAGCCTATTTCAACAATGATTGTTTAACGAAATTAGCTGTTGTTTTGTCTTGTTGTGACTAGACCCACTCTAGGGCTAGAGGGGTTGCCTCTGTCCATAGAGGGAACATTACCTACATCACAAGTTGGCGACTCCATTGGGGAACCGATAGTGTGTTGTCTCTTGTTTTTCTCTTGATTCATTTTTGATTGAATTACATAGTGTCTCTTGGTTTTGGGGCTGAGCCATCAGTGTTCTAGGTTACTTGAGTCAATCTGGTAGTCCCTCTCACTATATGAGAGATAAGTCTGATGTCCTTTAGGTGTTTTTGCTTTGTTTTTTTTCTCTTAATTGAGATCGTCACTGTTTATTGCTTAACAGATAAGACGAGTCACATCTGTCCTCTTTGGTCAAGTTGTACATCACATATACCTCGTCATACAAATGCGACGATTCCTGAAATTGGACCATTGCCAAAGATAGGTGTACACTTGCGATGACATCGCTCAGTTGCTAGCTTTGTGGTTGCAACGACTTGGCTTTCATCTTAGGTTTCTAGTTCAACCCCTGTGACGATTCCTGTAAGGTTTTTTTTCACAGCCTTACCTCCTGGATTAGCCAACACTTCTTGCCCCCTGTTGTCTCTTGTTTCTTATCACACTTGTGTTGACTATATTGGTTAAGGCACTTTCTCCTTGGTTTCATTTATCTATGTCTTGTGTTTTCAAACTATGTGACCTAAATGTTTTCAAGGTTTCATCAAGAAGTCATTTGTTTGGATTACTCGTCGATCCAAGATTCATCCACAACCATCTAATTGATTTGTTTTTGGCTGTTCTACTACTTGTCTTCTTTCTTATGGTTTGTAGTGTTTGGTTATTGAACCAGCTTCTCATATTGATTTGATTTCCAAACTATCAAACATAGATTACATTTGTTTGGATCAGTTAGGCTTGCATTTTCTTGTTTGTCATTAAATTCAAAAAGTAAAAAATATTGCATTCATACAACATACGAAAGTGAAAGTGCAATTGCATTACTAAATTTTTCATGATTAAGAAATTAGAAGCAAATTTCAAATCTTTCATTAGTAGTTACGGGATAAGTGCATTAACGCATTGTGTTTCCTAGTGATTGGATTGCTTGCATGCACTATTGTTCTTGCATTTGCTTGTCTTGGTTTTTGTTCGCTTGGAAATGAACTCCTTACCCTCATTTAGGTAGTTGTTCATCGAAAGGAATGGTGTTTTACTCATTGTAGTTTCATCCTAGAAATTGTTGAAATACATTCAGTAGGGCCTAAAAATCGAAACTTAATCCAAGATTAACTCTTAAAATCTATTGAATGAACCTAAAAACGCATTGGAACCTAATGCACACTTATCTAGAGGTCTAGACTAGATACATGTTCTGGCATCATTAAACCTAGTTACTATTGTTTTCACTAGGGTTGGGTGATTCCTCCTTTTGTGATCCAATAGGTACTAGTACAGATTTGTGCTCCCCGTACCATCGCATATATATTGGGAGACCCCACGAGGTTATCATCCAATTATCCATAGGAAACCGAGTCTGCCGCCTTATGAATCATAACACACCAAACATGGAATTCAGGAAGATTGACTGTCGTATGAAAAGTCCTCGGTCATTTCTCTTTCATTTGATCACCAAGGTGTATATGTAGTTTTCCAATTTGTCTGGTAAACCTCTTGTCTAGTACTCCAGAGCAGTCACTTTCATTCCTTTTTGATTCCTTAAAAGTAAAAGGATCGGCTGATCACATGTCCTTTCAGGTTCATTAAACATTCGAAGGTGACTAGAGTAATCTTTTGTCCTTTTTCTCAACTCTTTAAACATGAAAAGGTCAAGTTTGGTTCCTATGTCATAAAATTTATTTGTCCATGCTCATATTTTACCTGTTAATCTTGGTCGTGTTCTTGGTTAGTGTAGAGTTGCAACCCTGCTCAATTATCTCTTTTTCTCAAATTTTGAGTTAGGCCATCTTGGTAGACTCACCGATCCCATCCCCTTTACCAAGCGACAAAGACTCTGCATCCCCCATCTCTTCTGAGGTATTGGTTGTTAGTGGTACCCTTCCTATTATCCCAAGTATTCAACTTCTTAATTCTCAAGCTCTGGGAGGGGAGCCTTTTGATATCAATTGGAATCCTCTTTGGGAACCTTTAGAAGAAGACTTATCGTTTACTCCCCCTGGTGTTTTGGTGGCAATGTCTTCTTCCGACATGGATGAGATGAGCCCTGTTACCAGTGAAGAGAACCTTGTGTCAAGTGGAGAAATTCCTCTTCCTTTAGAAGGTCTCCCTTTTAGCACTCCTCTTGGCATGTCATTACCGTTGCACTATCATGCCTTGTCGGACATCATGTGCTCGACGTCTCTGAATAGGATTTTTGTGTGGTATCATGCTATCACCCCGATTTCAGGGCCTTTCATACCTCAGATCCACGACATCTCAGTTACGTTTGTTCCGTCACGGCCCACTGTTTGTGTGGTCTCTATAGCTCCCGTTAGTGTCGTTATTGCATCCTCGATGGTTACCACTGTTACTGGGCCTTCTGTTGAACCCGCTAGTAGTGGTCCTTCATCTTTGGCATCCAGAGTCATTAACCCTATGGGTAATGTCCTGCTTTCTTCCAGTTCCATTCCAATAGGGTGGTCATATGAGAAATATATGTTTTCTCTTCAAATCCTGAATCATAACCTTCTGGGCTCCCAACCACCATCATATCCACATAATCCGTTGCACTATTATGATCCTCGGGGGGGGCATATTTATCATACAGGGTCCCTTCCCCCTGAACCTACAGTTCAAGTGTCCATTCTGTTATCCGTTTCCTGGTCTCATACTGCCTACCATGGTGGCCAACTTTTACTAGGACAACCTTCCAGTTTTCAAGGGAAACCCTATCAATGACAATTGTATCAAGGGCAACCTTCATGCCTACAAGGGCAACCTTTACAGGGACAACCTTTGGCCCTTGCAGGTTCCTCTTTTTCTTATTTAGGTCAACCTTCTAGTCAACCAGGTCAACCTCAATTCCATCCAGGCCAACCCGTTGCCTAGCAAGGTCAACACCCTGGTAAAGTAGGTCAGTCTCAGATCTAGAAAGGCCAACCTACTGTCCAACCAGGTCAACCCTCTGGTCAAATGGGCCAGCCTCAGTTTCAGAAAGGTTAACCTATTACCCAGCAAGTTCAACCTTCTGGGAAAATAGGTCAACCTCCATACCAACAAGGCCAACCTTCTAACCAGTTGGGTCAATCCCAGTTTCAACAAGGACATCAGTCCAGTTAAATCAATCCATCTCTCAACCAGCCAGGCATTCAAATGCTAACTATTTCTCAAACCCCACCCGATTTCCAGATTCAGGCTGGACTCCAGACTCAACCTGGTCTCTAAACTCAAATTGGATTTCAAGCTCGACCTGTTTATCAAATGCCACCTGGGCCTCAGGCATAGTTTGGAGCTCAGCTACAATACAATCTCCAAGCACTTTAGCAACCCTAAGGGCAACCTCAGGCTGCTCCGTATCAAAACTATCAGCAAACACAGGTCAATCCTTATCAAAATTTTCAACAGCCCTATATCACCCCTATTAGTCAAGCTGGTAACCAATGGGTTGTTGGTGGACAAAACCTAGGACACCCATCAGGTTATACTTATAATCCTTATGGACAAAACCCTTATGGGCAAAATCCTTATGGACAGAACCCGTGGAGGTAACCAAGGGCCACATGGAACCCTAATGTTGGCTCTTAACAGAAACCTATGATGTCCTTTAATCCTCAATTACCTTTCCTGGCAACCTTGGAACTGCCTAATGTGTCCAAGATGATAAATGATCTGATCCTTCATAATCCATATTGGCCACCAGTTCCAACCAAAATTCTTGGTCATTTTGCTAAATTTGATGATAAATCTAGAGAGGACCCTCAAACGCATGTCATGACTTATCACCTCTGGTGTTCATCTAACTCATGGCTTGATGATTATATCTTCCTCCATCTCTTCCAACAGACTCTCACTGGTTTCACCGTGAAATAGTATATTGAACTTGCTCGTGGAACTTTCCAAGATTTCAATTCGCTCAATGCGATGGCATTTCTTACCCACTTTCAGTTACTGATTCGTTATGAAATGGGAACACACCTCCTTACTTCTCTGAAACAGGAGACAGTGACACACATCTCCGATCATATTCACGAATGGAGAAGGCGGTGTCATTTGATTAAGTTCTGGATCTCTAATCAACTTCTCACTGATTAGTTTACTACCTCGTTTGTTGGTCCGATAGCCCGAGATATTGCCATGGGGGCATGTGTTACTGAAGAGCAAGCTATCACGCGTGCTCTGTACCCCAATTTGGTTTATTCCCAATC
>APFE030190681.1:31381-44371 GCA_000404065.3 Pinus taeda
GATGATGCTTTAAGTGATGTGATTGACAGAATTGGGAGACTCAACCTTGATTCAGTCCCAACTCAATCAACGGAGCAGCCTGGACCATCTGAGAAAGGTCCCCCAAAGTGGCTGACAAAGACACCTGAAAGTGTTCATCCTGATGAGGTTGGAAAGACAAGAACTAGAAATTCAAACTGGCAAAATGGAGGTGATGTAGATGACTCTAATTCATCTGTTGATATGGATATTTCTTATGATTGTGAATTGAACTTGTCTACAGATTTTGAACCAACTTCCTTCAAAGAAGCTGCTTCTCATGATGAATGGAAAGAAGCGATGCAGAACGAGTATGATGCCCTCATAAAGAATGGCACTTGGAAGTTGGTTGATCCTCCATTAGGAACCAAACCAATTGGCTGCAAGTGGGTCTACAAGAACAAGTATAAAGTTGATGGCTCACTTGAAAAGCACAAAGCTAGGCTTGTGGAAAAAGGATTTGTACAAAAGGGGTCGATTATGAGGAGACTTTTTCCCCCACAACAAAATGGGCTACCATCCAGACACTCTTTGCCTTAGCAACTCGGAATGGTTGAAACGTCCATAAAATGGATGTAAAAACTTATTTCTTGAATGGAGATCTAAAAGAGAATGTTTTTATGTCTCAGTCTGAAGGATTTGCTGTGAAAGGACATGAAAATAAAGTATGCAAACTTGTCAAGTCCTTTTATGGCCTCAAACAAGCACCGCGAGCCTGGTATGAAAAACTAACTGAGCATCTTATGAAACTCAATTTCAAATATTATGATCTTGATGATGCAACTTTATTTGTCAAGAAAGTTGGAAAAACAGTTGTATATCTTGTGGTTTATGTAGATGATCTTTTGATGACAGGGAACAATGAAAGCTACATTGCATCCATAAAGAAGGAATTAGGGAAAAGTTTTGAAATGACTGATTTGGGCTATGGTCATTACTATCCTGGTATTGAAGTAACCCAACATCCAAAGTACATATTTCTTTCTCAAAAGAAATACATTTGAGATCTATTGAACGGGTTTGGATGACAGAATGCAATCCTCATACTACTCCAATGGAACAAAACTTAAAGCTCACATATATTGAAGGAAAAGAATTTGAGGATGCAACAAAGTATAGACAGCTTGTAGGAAGTCTCAACTACTTAACTACTACCAGACTAGACATTTCGTTTGTTGTTGGAACCATATCTAGGTTTATGCAAAAGCCTTGTGAGGGACATTGGTCTGCTGCAAAAAGAGTTCTAAGGTACTTGAAGGGAACTCAAGACTTTGGAATCAAGTATACACAAGTGGATGACTTCAGTTTGATTGGATACTTTGATTTAGACTTTGATGGAGACAAAGAAGCTAGGGTATCCACCTCAGGATATGCTATGAGTCTTGGATCAGGAGTTGTCTCCTGGAGATCACGCAAATAATTAGTTCCTACAGATTCCACAACAGAAGCAGAATATGTGGGAGTAACTGAAGCAACAAAAGAAACTGTGTGGCTCAGGAAAATTCTTGAAGATTTGCAGGTAAAACAAGTACAATCAACTCCACTCATGATTGACAATACCTCTACAATAAAGTTGGCCAAGAACCCAAAGTTCCATGATTGAAAAAAGCACATCAATACCAAATATCATCTGATTCGACATCATGTTGAGGCGAAATCAATCCATCTCCATCATTGTTCCACTAATGAGCAAATTGCTGACATCTTCACCAAAGCATTTGGAAGAGAAAAGCTTGAACGATTCAGAATGATGCTTGGACTCACCAACATCCCTTCAGATTAAGGGGGGGAATGTTGACACCTAATCATCAGTATTGGGTGAATAAATAAAATCAATGTAAATAAATAATAAGAGATATGAACAGTCATCGGGAGATGACGTGAACAGTCTCCCTCATGTATATAATAAAGACCAACCTAAAGGAATAAAATGAATTGATTTGTGTTGAGGAGTTACTGCCTGGCCTGACAAAAATATGGAAACACTGGGGTTTTTACTTAATAGATATTCCCCTTGAAATTTGCCACAACCAATGAACTCCATCCCACAAGAATATTTGACACTCTTGCCTCATTTTACATGAGAAGATAAAGAAACAACTCAAAAGAACGTGGTAACATTTTTTACATTTGTTGAAAATCTTAATGTTGAATATATTGATGTTTTTATGAAATCATTTGTACCATCTCCTAATGGGGAAGAAAGGAAGTGGTTCAAAGGCCTATCTACTAATTCAATCAAAACATGCGAAGAACTAGAAAATGTTTTCATGTAGAAAAGGGAAGAGAAGAAAGATCATGGCTACTTTTTAACAAATTTTACTAGTATAAAGATGAAGGATAATGAATATTTTGTTGAATTTATAAAAATATTTAAAAATATTTAACAACCTTATAGGCCTCCATAAGTTGAAATTAAGCCTCCACCAGAAATATGCAAGCTAGTCTTTATAAGGGATTTTGATTTTGATTTTGTGTTAGGTCCCTATAATTGTTAGTGTAGCCCCCTTATTGTTATTTTTATGCCCATGTAGCCCCTATATTGTTATTATTGTTCCCCATAGAAGTTCACTATTGTTATTATTGTTCCCTTGCGCTATTAATGTTATGTAGGCCCTCATTATATTGTGACCGCATAGACTCCTATATATACAAAAGAGGTCTTTTCATTTGTATCATTCAAGAATTATTCATGTATGTAATGTAATGGAGGTTTCCCCCTCGAAGAGGATAATTTTTAAGTCGTTGATCTATATTTTCTTCTATTTTAAGAGCTTGTTGCATAAAAATTGGAAGAAAATATAGATCAACGCCTTAAAAAATATCCTTTTCAAGGGGGAGACCTCCTTGACATTACTTAAATGAACAATTCTTAGATGATAAAAATAACAAGGCCTCCATTGTTTATATAGGAGTATAAGGGGTCATAGTATAATCAAATCCTACATAACAATAATAATGTAAGGGCACAACAATAACAATATTGGGCTTCTATGGGGAACAACAATAACAATAGTGGGTTTCTATGGGGAACAAAAATAAAAATATAGGGCCAATATGGGCACAAAAATAACAATAAGGGGGCTACACTAACAATTATAGGGACCTAACATGCCCCTCTCCTTCAAAAAATTGTTTTCATCAATTCTTGAGTAGTTTTGCATGCTTCTCTATAAAATTCTTATCCTGTATAAAAAAACAAGGGTTAAAATATAGAGAAAAGAATTCTTATCCTCCCATTTGGATTCTTCAGTGGGTAAGTTCTTCTACTTAATGAGATACTATGAAATTGATCGATTACGTAGCAGTCGGGTTCTTATTTTCGTGACTGCTTCAAGACAAAATATTATTTTTCCTTCATCGTTAAGTTCTTGTAATACAATTTGAACTGGAAGCTTGTCACCAAAAACCTTCTTTAAGCATGAAACATGGAAAACTGGGTGTACTCAAGAGATGAATCCAACACCAATTTGTATGCCATAGTACCAATCTTTTGCAACAACTTGTAAGGATCTTAGTGCTTCGGTGATAATTTTTAACGTTATTAGATTTGTTGAGAGAAATTTGTTTGTATGGTTGTAGCCATAAAAATACCTAGTCACCTACATCAATACTTCTTTCACTTCGATGTTGATCTACCCGTTATTTCATTCGATTATGCGCTAGAGTGAGGTTATGCTTTAAGAGTTGGAGAACTTGTTGTTAATGCTCGATGTGAACTTCCACTGCTTGAACCTTAAAAGTTTATCTTAAATATGATGTGATCGATAGTGGATGATATCCATAAAGTGCCATAAATGGGGTCATTTTTGTTGCAGTATGGAAGGAAGCGTTATACCACCATTTAGCTAGAGGTAACCACTTGACCCAATATGTTTGTTTATTAGACACAAATAAATGAAGATATCCTTCCAAACATTTGTTCGCTATCTCATATTTCCCATCAGATTGAGGATTATAAGATGATTTTTGAGTTAATTGAGTACCAAAACAATAAAATAATTACGTCCAAAAATTTCTAGTGAAAATGGGATGTTTGTCACTCACTATAATATTTTGGTTTCCATGAAGCTTTTCAATTATTTCCATAAATGCAGTAAAAACTATACTGGATTTAAAAGGATGAGATAATGAAAGAAAGTGTAAATACTTGGTAAGTCTATCAACTACCACCATGATGACACACTTTCCTTCATACTTGGGTAAACATTTGATAAATCCATTGAGTCCTCCTCCCATCACTCACCTAGAATAGCTAAAGTTTGTAACAAACCTCGGGACTTAATTGTATCAACTTTAATTTGGTGGAAAACCAAACATTTTGCAACAAAAGTCTCAATATCACATTTAAGGCCATCCCAAAAAAATTCCTTCTTGACTCTATGGTAAGTTTTTAAAAATCATGAATTCCCTCCTAGGGGAGTGGTCGAGGAGGATCTAGAAAAATTCAATTTTTGATGTTCCTGAATATGAGAAAAATTATCATCAAGATGAAGGGTTCATTGAGACGAAACCAAAGCCATAAACAACACTCAAATCTAACCCCATCTAGCCAACTTATTCTCGACAGATGTTTTCAAGTAACATGAAGATATGGGACCCACCCAGCTTATGTGGCAACCAAATGTCCAATAAACTAATGACACATGGCATGCTAGCATTTTCTCCCATCCCTCCAAAAAAAGACAAAACAAATTAACATATATTAAAAATATAGTAAAATCATAAACCATATGAAACAAAAATTATTGGTCATTTTAATAACCATATCACAAAAGTCATATGGTCAAAATAATTCATGAATGAATCTGTTAAAAGGAGTACGGTGGAGTATTGTATAGTGTTAAAAAACAAAATGAAAACCATATTATTATAACCATAGTAACATGTCATTTGTAATTTAGTTATACAAAGGTTTGAATTTGCACATTCCAATGCATATAATATCGAACTCAGCCGCAACACATCTCATAAAAATGTTGTTAAAGTGATGCCAACAAATATAATATGACCGATATCTCATTAGAACCTTACGTGCTCCAATGGTAATGCAACCACCATTTAAAAATGTAGTGGGTGGTTTTTGAACCCAACCTGACTCCCAATTAATGGACTCTGCCACCATTGGGCCAATGCCCAATGCCTTGTAAAGTCCGCCCGGGACTCAATATATAAACCATATTTATTTTCTTGGCGGGGGACCAGTGGAGGAGAAGAAGCCGGAACCAAGAGGGCATAGAAACTTGAACTGGTGGAACCGTGAGTTCCTAGAACCACAATTGGGAATCTTAAGATGCCGAGAAAGATTCCATTGAGTGCCAGAGATGAAAGTGACAGAATTTGACAAGTGGATAGCCATTTTTGCATGTTTTCTTGCGAGCACTCCAACCATGCAGTTATAATCTCCATATGAGTAGCATAAATATAGGTGTCAAATAGTAATGGATCTTTAAAGAATCTTATGGAATCTTAAATATTCCCTTGGAGGTTGATTTTTTACCCAAGAAGAATGTTGTCAACTTTATAGTCATTTTTGATAGAATTTCGCAAGGTGTGTAGTGGCATTCTTATAATATTCATAAGGGAACTAGATTTTATAGCCATCTTTAGGAAGAAATATTTGGGAGAATCTTCAAGATTCTCGAGGGTCTGAAATTTGATGGTATCAGAATTGGATAAGTTTTCAATTGATTTTACACTGCTCGTCGCTAAGAGTTCAGTGCTGCAGTCCATTTCAGCTGCTAAGATTTACAGTTTTCATCCATCTTTGAAAGTGGAGGTACATGATGCAATTATGCCATGTATTTCTTCTTGATTTGATGAGATGATGCCTTTATTGCTAAGTTACCTGATTACCATTATGTTGAAGTATATTTGTTGCCACATTATGTGAGATTTCATTAGTTTTTCATGCTGAATGGAAGTCCATTTGAGTGAAAGTTCTTGTAGAGAGAATGTTTCATTGAGAGACATGCCACTCAAGTTCAAATTATTTGTCCTTGCAATGAGAAAGAACATACCATGTACATCATCATAAATTGCAACATTTAATGAAGCAACCTTCCCACTGTTGACACCAGGGCCCAGGATGTAAACCACACTCAATGAACTCCACTATCAATGTGTTTGTGTTCATTCATTTGATGGTTATTGTTATGTTTTATCTTCCTTAAAGCATGCACATGATGTTGTTTATTTCTAATTTTTATGCAATTATGATAACATCACAGAAGTAAAAGATCTTGGAGTAGCTGAAGAGATCCAGATCAAGTTTGGTATCATATAAGTTTTCTCGTTGATGTGAATTGTGAGTGCGAATAATTGAACGTGAAAAAATAAATGAAATGGAGGATGACAAAGATATGTATAAGGACCTTCCAAGGATGTCAAAAATGGTGGACATAATGTATGAAAATTATGAGAAGAAGATGACAAGTGAGTGATAGGAGAAAAAAGGAGTAGAGAATGATGCTTCATCCACATCTTCTAGTGATCATTCTTCCTCTTCATCGTCCTCTCATCATTTAGATGAGGAGATCACAGTATTTTGAATTGAGGAGACTTCTACATGAAGAAAAAGAGGAGAATCAGAGACTACAACTTCAACTATGAGCCATAGAAGAGGACTTGGAAGTATTGAAGCACAATGAAGCTTTAGCAAAGGCATGATCACCTATTTCAAAATCGAAAGTTGAGGTAAAGAATATTGATCGTTCTTAGTTTCATTTTCATGTGGCACTATTTCTATTGGAAACCTATGGGTACCCATTTCAGGAACAGGCATGAGCCTTGTTACCAATAAGGGGTATAAATGAAGAAGAATTGGTGTTAATCGCTAATGGATGACTCAACCATTAGAGGTTGTGCAAAGACCTCGATTTGTATTTTTGGGATACAATGAAGTAGAGTGCTCAAAGGTGTCAGAAACTTCCACGACATTGTTGAAACCATCGACGAAGGAGAACGATGGGGGCACGTCACCATCTTTCCATGATAGTGCATATTGCAAAAGTATAGCTAAGGTAAACTCTCGTCATCAGAATCACACTAGGGACAATCAAGAGAGGTATAATAGGTCTCAGTACTCTAGAGTTCATTTTCATTACAATAATATTGTTAATGATGAAAGCAATTCATGGTATAAGAAAACATGTAGTTTTTGTTGCTTACATAACCATGTGGTTGATGAGTGATGGAATAGAAAAGAAGTCTGAAAGTGGATAAGGCATGAAATGAATTCTCCACAAAAGAAGGTAAAGCAGGACCGGGGGAAGAATAATTTATTTAGTCATTACAACAAAGAGGTCATCAAAGAGCCACATGTTGGAGGCTCCATCAATATCAACCTCTTAAGGACAAATCACCTTTGTAGGAACAAGTCATAAAAATTATTCAACAAGAAAATCTACCATAGGGAGATGACCCATTCACTCTTATGAATGAGAGATGGTTTTTCTAGTAATGGTAGTTTTTCATGGCCACATTTTTTAAATCATTTGTTGCAATATAATTGTAAAAGTGATGATGTGTTTTCCATCTCTTATGTTATAAAAAATGATGTTTTGGCCTTTAATTGATAGTTGGGGAATTGATTTCTATTATGATGTAAACTTGACCAAAGAGTGTGTGTTATAAACTCTTGAAAAATATGGGGATGTTTTTTTCATGTTTAGTAATAGAGAATTTAATTTGCAAAGACTGTACTACAGTTTGTAGAGGTTAGAGGTGTTGACTCATCACTTATGTCTCCAAAGAAAGAACGTGAAGGAGAAGGAAGTGTGATAGGACACTTGTGGTGTAGACAATGTAACACAATAGTTTCATATTATGTTCATGCTTTTGGAGGACTAAACACTCCTCAGTAGAGAGGAATTATCCAAGTGCCTCTAGAAATATTCAGTTTTTGAAGTTCCTGAACCTCAGCAACATTAGCATCAAGATGAAGATTTCGTCAATGCAAACCCAATGAAGCAAATGACACTCAAATATGAGCCCATATGACCAACTTATTACCGACACAAGTTTTCAAGTAACCAAATGGCCACTAAACTATCAATACATGGTGCACTACAATTTTTTCCTAGCCCTCCACAAAAAGACAGAAAAATAAAAATATAATAAAATCATAAACTATATAAAACAAAAATTATTGGTTACTTTAATAACCATATCAAAAAAGTAATATGGTAAAAAAAAACCATAAATGAATATCTTAAAAGGAGTATTGTGGAGTATTTTATGGTGTTAAAAAACAAAATCAAAACCATATTTTTATAACCCTAATAACATGTCATTTAGAATTTAGTAATACAAAAATTTGAATATGTGCATTCCAATGAATATAATATCGAACTCTACCACAACACATCTCATAAAAATTGTTGTTAAAGATATGCCAATGCATATAATATGACCGCCAATTATTTATATTATTACGTGTTACAAGCAACCACTGTATAAAAATGCAGTGGGTAGTTTTTGTATCCAACCCGACTCCCCATTAATGGATTCTGCCATTGTTGGGCCAATGCCCAATGCCTTGTAAAGTTTTCCTGAGACTTAATATATAAACCCTATTTATTTTCACGATGGGAGGATAAGCGGAGGAGTAGAGGCCGGAACCAAGAGGGTGTGAAACTTTGAACCAGTGGAACCATGAGTGTGTGGAACCATGAACAAGAATCTTAAGATGTCAAGAAAGAGTCCATTAAGGGCGAAAGATGCGAGTGACAAAATTTGACGAGTGGATAGTAATTTTTGAACTTTTTCTCACCAGGAGTCCAAACACGTAGCCAAAATCTCCATCTAAGTAGAAGAAATGTAGGTGTCCAATAGTAAGGAATCTTTGGAGAATGTTGTGGAATCTTAAAGATTTCCTTGGAGACCGATCTTTTATTGAGGGAGAATGTTGTCAATTTTATAGTCATTTTTCATAGAATTTCGTTAAGAACGTAGTCATGTGCTCATAATGTTCATTTGAGTGGGGGATTTTCCATCCATATTTAGGAAGGAACCTTTCAGGGAATCTTCAAGATTCCTAAGGGTCCAAAATTTGATAGTGTCAAAATTGGAGAAGTTTATAGTCAATTTTACACCACTCATCACCAAGAATTTAGTGGTGCAATCCATTTCAGTAGCTGGACTTCTTATTTTTTGGCCATATTCAAAACTGGAGGTATATGATGCAGTTATGCTATGCCTTTCTTCTTACTTTGTTGAGATGATATATTTATCATTGAGATCCTTGATTACCATTATGTTGAGGGATACTTGTTGCCACATTATGTGAGATTTCATTAGTTTTTCATGCTGAAGGAAAGTCGATTTGAGTGAAAATTCCTATAGGGAGAATGTCTCGTGGAGAGACATGCAACTCAGATTTAGGGTATTTATCCTTGTAATGACAAAGAACATACCATGTACATCATCATCATTTGTAGCATTTAACGAAGCAAACTCCCCACTCTTGACACCGGGGCGTGGAGACATAACCCAGACTCGGTGAACTCCATTATCAATGTGTTTGGGTTGATTGATTTGATGGTTGTTGTTATGTTTTATCTTCCTTAAAGCATCCACATGTGATCGTTTATTTCTATTTTATATGCAATTCTGCTAACATCACACACGTAAAAGATCATGGATAATTCTGGTAGCTAAATAGATCCAAATTAGGGAGAAGTGTGTAATTCAAAAAGAATATTTTGTTTGATTTGGGACTTCTTACAATGATATAAACGATCTTTGTACCATAATGAATATTTTTTCCAGCTAAATGTATTATATGTACTGGGATATTACTACAACTTTTGAATGAGTGTCCACACCTCTGATCATTCTTCCATTCATCCCTTGCTTTGGTTGTCCACTTATGTTAGATAATAGAAATGACACATGAAATGCTTCCACATACTCATCCTTTCTTAAGAGTGCATTTGTAACAATATTTTTCTTCCGTCTTTTGTAGATGACTTCAAAGCCATAACCTAGCATATTTGTCACCCATTTTTCTTCTCTTTGTAAGATAATTTTTTTTCGAAAAAGTATTTAAGACTATCATGATCTATTTTTACCTTGAAGTATCTTCCCATTAGGTAGAGTTTCCATTGCTTTAGTGCCTGTATTGTTGTCAACATTTCCTTCTCAGAAATGGGTTTGTGTAAGTATTTTCCTCTAATTGGAGGAATTTCAAAAGAAATTGGTCTTCCTTCTTGCATTAAAACAACACCAATTCCATTTTCTGAGGCATCACATTCCACAATAAAGGTTTTTGTGAAGCCTTTTTTGTAGCTAAGGGAGGTGCTTGGAATATATCCTCTTTAAGATGTTCAAATGCCTTAGTTTCTTTTGGAGTCCATGAAAACACATCTTTCTTCAGTAATGATGTTAGAGGTGCCACTATTCACCCATAATGTTTAACAAAATTGCGAGAATACCCTATCAACTCGAGAAATCCTCGAAGACATTTTATGGTTGTGGGGATTTTCCATTCTTTAATGGCTTTAATTTTGCTAGTGTATAAATTAACACCCACACGAGATACAATATGAATCAAATACTCCACCTCATGTACTGCAATGAAACAGTTGGAGGTTTTTGCATATAATTGTTTCTTCTACAATAGTTTGAGCACCTTGTCAACATGTTTAACATGATCCTTCCAAGACTTTTTGTAGATTAGTATATCATCAAAAAATACTAACAAAAATTTTCTAAGGGTTTGAAAATGGAATTAACAAAATCTTGAAATGTGGAAGGTGAGTTAGTAAGTCCAAAAGGCATGATAAAAAATTCATAATGACCCTCATGAGTTCTGAATGCATATTTTATAATGTCTTCGGTCTTAATTGTAATTTGATGATATCCTGAGCAAAGATCCAATTTGGTGAAGTAAATTTCTCCATTTAATTCATCCCATGATTCATCAAAGATAGGAATGGGAAATTTATCTTTAATAGTGATCTTGTTAAGCTCCCTATAATCCAGACACATATGCCATGATCCATCCTTGTGCAACAATACTACTGAAGCAAAGAAAGAACTTTGATTTGGTTGAATTATACCATCATCTAGAATTTATGCAACCATACATTCAATTTCACTCTTTTGGGTATAAGGGTATATGTATAGGCTGATGTTTGGAGGAACAATTCCAAATATAAAAAGAATAACATGATCATGATCAAAAATATTTGGGAGGAATTTAATAGTCTAAAACACCTTGGAATGATTATCCAAGACATTTTGGAGATTTGGAGAAATAAATGATGTCAATGTTGGAGCCTCTAGTGAGCATAATTATGAAATTACACGCCATTTTTTTCATAGGATTTTTCATTCCATTAAAGCTAATAATATTTTCTAAATAGTTTATTATAACCCTTAAATTAAGCCTCATTTCCTTCCAAAAAATATTCAAGAAGAGTTCTTCAAAATTGAAAGTTATCATCCCCAAATATTGTAACCATTGCACTGCTAGTACAAAATAAACACCGCCTATTGGAATTGAAAGCATTGGAATATTTAATACATATTCCCCCATGGTTAGCTTGATATTATGTATTTTTGCAAATGAATTTATAGCTCCTCCATTTGCAACTATCACTTGACAATTTGGTTCTAGTTATAGGAAGAAATTCAATTTCTTAACTAGCTTAGAATGAATAAAAGAATGGGTACTACATGTATCAATCATCACTATTAACTTTTTCTTCTTAATATATCCATCTATATTGAGAATTTGAGGAGTGGTAATTCCTGTAAATAAATTATAGGATGTGGCAGAATCATTTCTTCTTTATATGGGGTTGCTTCCTGATGTATATTCTCCTCTTTTGATGTTTCTTGTTCCTTTTCTTCATCCTCCTCGCAATCTATGTAGAATAATTTCGTCTCAACACACTGATGAACTTTAGTGTATTTTATATCACAACAGTAACAAAGCCCTTTTTTTCTTCTTCCTCCATTTTTTTGGTGTCAACCTTGTAGATTGTTGAAGACTAGGAGTAGTGACAGTTCCATATTTATAGTTGTGAGTCATAGACTTCCTTGTTTCCATAATTTTTCTTTCAAATTTTCTTGCCACCCTGAATGCTTTCTCCAGTGAATCAGGTTCCCATAGGTGAACCTCATGTCGGAGGTTAGATTTTAAATTCCCTATGAATAAATCAATGATATGATCCTCTAGAATATCAATTACCTTAATATTTACTTTTCAGAATTCTTCAATGTGCTCCACCATTGAACGCTTTTGTTTTAGATTTATCAATTCACTAAATAAGGTGTTTCTCTTTGTATCTTCATAATGTGTTATCGTTTCCTCCATAAACATTCACCAGGTGACAAGTGATTTACCATAAAAAGTCCATTTATAAAATACAAACTGATTGGGTTCTAAATATAAATATGCAATATGTACCTTTTCTGAGTGTTGCACATACTATAGATCAAAATATTTCTCCATTTATATTATCCATGTTACCAGATCCTTGCCATCAAACTTCCTTATATATACCTTTGGTGGAACACGGTGGTTCCCAAACCCCATAGCAGAGTTTCTAAAATTATAATTCATATTCCTTTTGTCCTCATCATTATTTTCATGGATTACCTTGTTACTACGAGGAAGCCTTTCTTGCAATAACTTTGTCAACCTTTCCAACTTGGCATTTCTCACATCCATGTCTACTTTCAAAACCTCCATGTTTCCTTTTATACTGTACATTTCACCTTTTATTTCTCCTTTTAAACCCTACATGTCCCCTTTTCATCCATCCCTAATGCCTTTTAGTACATCTTTGTTTGTTCTTTGTGAGAGAAATTTTTGTTGCACTTGGTCCCTTAATTTTGATATATCATGTTGCAATTCTTCCTCTTTATGTGTCATAGTAAAGCTTTCTGAGGGATTAATGGGTGTATAATTCCTTCCTCTGGAGGAATTTTAGAGCCCAATACTAATATATATGCTTTTAT